>QEPC01010320.1:1499995-1540035 GCA_003113815.1 Sphenodon punctatus
CCATGTCTCCCCCAAGTCTCCCCCACACCACCGTCAACATATCCCCGTGTCTGGGGCACGGTGGGGGGATATGAGGCCCCCATGTCCCCCCCATGCCCCCTGCACTCCCCCCAGATCAAATCCCCCAGCAAAAAAGGTTCCAGCGGCATCCCTACCTGATCGCTGGCAGTGGCTGCAGGAACATCGCTGTGGCCCAAATGGCTGCCGGCAGAGCTGGGAGCAAGTGAGCGAGGTCTGAGAGACCCCGTCCACCTGCAAAGTTCATGCCTGGCCTGGCGCAGTCGCAGTCACAGTGCAGCCTAGAGGGGCGGCTCAAAGTGGCCCCTCTAGGCAATAGAAACTGCAGGACACTGGGTTCCATTAGAACCCATTTCCCATGCTGGCCACACACACACACCCGAAAACTGCGCGCGTAGCTTTTCTGTAGGTCAGCGGCAGTGCCGACCTACGAGAACTCCAGCCATGCTGCAGCCAGCAGTCCCCCCTGCATCTCTTCAGCACATGCACGACAGCCCGGAGAGGAAAGTCTTTCTTCCCGGATGGCGTGCATGCACTGAAGAGGTGCCAGGACTTGAAATCCCCCAGCACTGGCCCATCACCATTCTGGATGCACACAGGCCCCCAACACCAGCCCACACGCATCAGAAATGGTGCTGGGCCAGCGTTGGGGGCCTGCATGCATCCGGAATGGTGTTGTGCCAGCACTGGGGGCCTGCGCGCATCAAGAATGGTGATGAGCACCGATGCTGGAGGCTTGTAGGTCAGTGCCCCCAGTGCCAAAGAGAAGGTCCACCACTGTTATTACAGCTATTCACCTTCACACAAAAAAACTCGGCATTATAAAAATATATACGACAATCTAGAACTAAACAACCAACAATGCAAATAGGCAGTTCCAGCCTGACCCCGTCAGCTAAAATCTTACATTCCAACTTAGTCCATACTATTAAGTACAGATTTCCTTTTATGGATCACAGAAAGAAAAAAATGATGCCATGTTTTTCATAACCACTGGATCTTTTGTTGCTAACAAACTGATCACCTTTTGGTATTGAGTGCAAAACGGTTTCCTTTCAAAAGTAGGAGCAATCCAACAAGTCCTTAAATCCTCATAATATGGACATCTAAATAAAACATGGGCCAAAGACTCAACCTCATCTAAAAAACAGAAGCAAACTCTATCACAATAATCCCACCCCTGGTACTTCCCATTGATAACAGCTGACTCAAACAATTGAAAATGAGCCATGTCCCATGTACCATTCATTTACTGCTTATCACATTGCTGAGGGTACCGTTTTACTCCTAGGTTGTTGTTTCCAAATTTCTGAGCCAATCACTGTGTGAATAGTGTACCCCTTAACCTCCTCCCAGTGCACCTTAACTTCCACTCCAGTACCTCCAGTCAGAATTATTGTTCTATGTTGGTTCATTTGCTTTGACCAGTCTTCAGATGGACTGCAGATTAGTAAAGTAATCTGCATACCAGCCAATAAGTGACAAGGAAGCACAGGGGAAAACAGAGAGCAAAAATTGCAGTATTGCATCAGTATTACCTCTCGGGATTTGAAATGGATGGCAAAGCAGTAAATGGAGATCATCCCGATAAGTTCCTGGCCTTTTGCTGACATCTGGTTGAGAACACGTACAGTGAGAACTGTCAGACCTAGCCTCCGAGACAGCCTATGTGCTATTACGGGGGCACATGCACACAATGGCCGCAATCCCATGCTCTGCGGAATCCCATGCACGAACTGTGCTCATGTGCATGCACCCAGTTTGCGTGTGGCACAATGTGCTGGCAATGTGGATGCACGCAGGTCCCGTGCGCATGATCCACAGAGCATTGGATCAGGGCCAATGGAGTTCTATTTATGCATGATGGAGTTAAATTTCATGCAACCCTGCTGCAGTTCTAAATTCAAAATAAATACCTCTTTGTTGGGGTTAATTTTGACCTACCCATTCAAAGACAGGTAATTCTTCACTAAAAAAGATGTAAGAATCCATGTGGTTTGTGTTAGCCTGGTTAAACATTCAATGAAAGATTAGGAAGTGACACCGCTTTTAAACGAGGCGCTGAAAAGTTCCTTCTGAGCCCCGCGTTGAGAGAAAAGCGGCGCGGGGGCGGGGGTGGCTGGAGTCCTCTTCAAAGTGAGGCTTTCAGAACGCGCCACTTCAAAGCATCGCATCTCCAGCTGCCGCCGGCAATGGGCAGCACGTTACTTCCAACAGCACAGGGAGTGTGTAAACACTCACAGCGCAGCTTTTCTCTCAATGCGGGGCTCAGGAGGCACTTTTCAGTGCCTCGTTTAAAAGCGGTGTTAGTTAAGTGGCTAAAATTGAGGTAGTAAAGTTGGTGATCTGAATTTTACTCCTGGCTCTTTATTACTAACTTACTAAATGATCTTGGGTATATCAGTCGCAGATTCCACCAAATTTAAAATAGGCCTGTTACAGGATTGGCTAGGAACTTAGTTCTAGCAGTAGCTGGCCACTTCACTTTTCAGTTCCTGCATACTGATACAGTGTAGGGGTTTAATCCCTTTGGTTGAGCACCACTGTGATGGGTTTGGGACCTCTCTGCCCCAATTCTAGGGTAGCTTTTACTCAGTTTCCCCACTTACAGCTCCTACTGGACAAGCTCTCCCCATACTGTTCCAGCCCATAAGGAATCAACTCTCTTAGTCACTCACCTTTGCCTCAGAAGTTCCCAAAGCACAAAAAATACATCATCAAGTTCATCTGAGTATGTTGTCCCAGAATCTCCCCAAACTGTGTCACCCCAAAGTTAGAAATTCACTTAAGCACACCGTCTTAGTTAAAAGAAGTTTATTATAAGAAACAAGATTAATATATAATGCAAGATTGTGCTCAGATTAAATAAACAAATCAATATAACGCAAGACTACCTAACTGTGAATTCTTACCCTATGCAGTTGTATGCGTACAAGTTCAGTTCAGTCTTTAAATCTTTTCTCTCAGCTCTGATGTTACCGGTGCTGGGCATTAGATTCTTGCTTGGCTGCAGTTGCAAAACTTTTCTCTCAGAAGAACTCGCATGGTCTTAATCAAAAGAATCTCTCTTTCTGTGCTAAGCAAGCCTTTTTACTCTGTCAATCTGTTTGCTTTTATTGTTAATTAGGTTCATTTAGCTATTGTATCCTGTTCTTTTAAATGAAATTTACCTGGCTACGGTTTATCTACTTTGAGCAAATTATCTATATAGTGTATTGCCCTCTGGCGATACAATGTATTTTGCATACAAGCCACAGGGAAATCAAATATCTGTGGTGTCATGACGTCCCCCATATTTACCTCTTCCCTTCCCTAAGCTGTTGTTATAACTTTCATTCTGACATGTACATCTTGACAATCCATGTCATATAATTCATACCATGTTGTTCTGTACATTACACTGACGTGTTAGACAACAAACATGGTTATACAATACTAATACCAAGTAGTCATTTGTGAACATGTATGTAACATGTATGTTGGTTTCCTGATCTTTACCACAAGGCCTAAAACCATTTCCTCACCTTACAGGGGCATCACGACATAAATCATGAATGTTTGTGGAATAGTTCAATAACCTCTGATGGAGGAAGCTAAGAACATGTGATAATTAGTAGGGGTGGGACTTGGGAGGAAATACCGGTTACCAGATTTACCAGTTACCAGATCTCTGAATACTGGATAACCGGATTAGAGCTGGTATACCGGTACCGGATCTTTTCCCATTGAAATCAATGGTCAACTTTTCCCATTGAAATCAATGGGAGAGAAAAGTAAAACCGAAATTACCTGCAAATGCAATTCAATTACAAAAAAAAAGTAAAAACACAAGTGAATATAACTGCTAACTAACCAACCAGTACCACCAGACCACAGACCCCATTAGACCCCACGGCCAACTACCTATTTTTTTTATTATTATTTAAAATAAAAATAGGGGGTTTTTTAAAAGCAAAAGCAGTACTACACTCAAAATGTCAGTGTCAGGACATCACACAGGAACAGCCAGCCCTCAGCACACTACACTTTGTGCCCCCAGCCCCCATGACCCCCAGTAGCCCTCAACGGGCCCACTACTATTTTAAAATATTTTTATTTAAGCAATAGTTTAACTTTTTTTCCCACAGCGCTGCCACTCAGAAATCAGATTATGAATAAATCACATCAACCAACTTCCAGTATTAACAGAGACAGACTAGACTAGACTACTACTAGTCCTAGACTAACTTTGACTACACTTTGTGCTCACAGTCACAGTCTATCCCACAAGGGCTGACTCCAACAGCCACACTACTAATATTTTTTTTTTAAAACTGTGTTTTTTCCACAGCACTGCCACTCAGAAATCAATCACAACTCATCAGATTGATTCTATCACAGCAACTGCAGGGCTGAAACCACCAGCAGCCCAGAAATCACAGTTCAGAGTTTAATGCGGGGTTAACTTACAACATTGCATCACTGTTAGTTTTGTTTACTTTTTTTCCCCCAAACCAGACCCCCAAAAGAGATCACGTTGCTTTCACCTACCTTTATCCTGAACCTCGAATCCTCGATCTTCCTTCCCTCCTTGACCACCAGTAGTCTTCTTAATGGTTCCTTTTTGCGGGGTGATGGGAATATCCTTTGAACCACCACCCCCCATTTCTCAATTCACACAGATACACTCACACAGGTAAGATTTATTAAGGGGTCCTCTTAACATAAGGGCTCATTTCCAGGGAAAAGGAAAGGTTCTTTCATTCACGCTTGAGTCCACTGGGTCACAGGGTTCAGCCCGAAGGCCTAGTCCTGGACCTGGTCAGCGGTTCATTAATTCATTCACCATTCACACCTGAGTCCACTGGGTCACAGGGTTCCGTCCAAAGGCTTAGTCCTAGACCTGGTCAGCGGTTCATTAATTCATTCACCAATTCACGCCTGAGTCCACTGGGTCACAGGGTTCATCCTGAAGGCCTATTCCTAGACTTGGTCAGCAGTTCATTAATTCATTCACCATTCATGCCTGAGTCCACTGGGTCACAGGGTTCAGCTTGAAGGCCTAGTCCTAGACCTGGTCAGCGGTTCATTAATTCATTCACGCCTGAATCCACTGGGTCACAGGGTTCAGCCCAAAGGCCTAGTCCTAGACCTGGTCAGCGGTTCATTAATTCATTCACCATTCACGCCTGAGTCCACTGGGTCACAGGGTTCATCCTGAAGACCTAGTCCTAGACCTGGTCAGCAGTTCATTAATTCATTCACCAATTCACACCTGAGTCCACTGGGTGGTGGGGCAAGGCAAATTTGGAGTGTGTGTGTGTGTGTTTACTTTGTATATGCAATGCCGCATGTGCATGCATATGGGATGGGGGTAACCCTGTCCTAACCACGTCCAAACCCCAGTGTCATCACTCACCTGCTGGAGTGCTCTTGGTTTAATCTCCTCTGGAATGCCAGTTGTTTTCCATGATGGTAGCACTCAGGCAGGCATTAGACAAGGCTACAGACACAGAGATGCCTAATAGCACCATAGGATCTGCAGAACACACAATGGTGCTAAAAGGCAGCAATGCATCATGCAGTGCACTGCTGGTCTGGCAGTGTTACATAATCAATTATTCTTCTGCCATTGCTGTGTCCTTTCCTCAGTGAGTGTCATTGCAAGAGTCCTCTTCTAGACAGACACAGTCAAGTCAGACTCCAAGGTGTGGAATGCTTTTTATTTCAAATCCACAGGCTAGGCTACAGAGACACACAGGGACCCGTTCTCTTCAGAGGCTCATTAGAAACACCCTCTGAGAAAAATGGCTCCCATTGCATCATGCAGTGCACTCATTGGGGGTGGCTGGCATTCATCTTCTGCCTTTGTGGTCCAGTCTGTTCCAGATGAGGTGCCATAGCTGGGGTGCTGGAGCCTCTGACACGGAAGGACTAAACCCTCAGGAATTATTTGTATTTTTATCCATGGGGAATGTAGTCCTACTGCATCTGGAGGAGCAGTGATGGTGGTGGGGAGTTGGGGACACATTAGATGGCTGAGGGGGGCCGGGCTGAAGCTCAGGTGAGAGAGCGGTGGGTGGATGGGGAGGGTCTGGGGAACAGGCCGTGTCATTGGGGAGTGGCCCACGCCCCCAGGAAGATGTTCCACCCTCCCAAAGTCTTCAGCACATCTTCCTGGGGGTGGGGGTGGTCACCCCATGCATGTCGGGCCGGGCTGGAGCTTGGGTGAGAGAGCAGTGCGTGGATGGGGAGGGGGCTGGAGGAGGGGGGCTGGTCCGGGGAATGGGCCGTGATGTTGGGGAGCAGCCCCTGCCCCCCAGAAGATGTTCCACTCTCCCAAAACCCTGTACACATCTTCCTGTGGGGCAGGGGCAGCCACCCCATGCATGTCGGGCCAGGCTGGAGTTTGGGTAAGAAAGCGGTGGGTGGATGGGGAGGGTGCTGGAGGAGGGGGGCTGGTCTGGGGAACGGGCCATGTCATTGGGGAGCAGCCCCTGCCCCCCAGAAGATGTTCCACCCTCCCAAAACCCTCTGCATGCCTTCCTGTGAGCAGGGGCAGCCACCCCATGCATGTCGGGCTGGGCTGGAGCTTGGGTAAAGGAGCAGTGGGTGGATGGGGAGGGCGCTTCAGGAGGGCCGCTGGTCTGGGGAATGGGCCGTGTCATTGGGGAGTGGCCCCCACCCCCCGGAAGATGTTCCACCCTCCCAAAGCCCTCTGCACATCTTCCTGGGGGCGGGAGCGGCCACCCCACGCATGTCGGGCTGATGTGTTTGTTTTGTGTGGTGTGCTCTGTGACTGGGTGAAGGGCCCTGCTGGGGCATTCCATTCCAGACTCCGAGGATGGAGTGGAATGGATTAGCCCCACTGGGTCACTCCACTCCAGTGTGTGTGTGTGTAAGAGAGACAAGAAAGATAGACGAGACGAGTGCACTCCTTGCCCTTCCTGGATGGAATGGGATCAAAGGAGACAACTTGTGGGCCGGTAATATATGGGAATAAGTAGTAGATTTCCTACTACTTTTCCCTGGTGGCGTGCTTGGACTGGGAATATTGCCCTGTTGCGGGTGCCATGCTGGCTGTGCAAACCGAGACCATCTGCTGCTCTGAGCTCATCAATGATACCACTGACCAAACTGCAGGCTGATGTAATTGCCTGAGTCTTGTCAGGATGTGCACAGGTGCAGGGGAGTGAAGGTAGCCAGAGAGGATATCCCCTGGGGATGGGCAAGCACATCATATCCCCCAGTCAAAGGTCTCGCCCATCATGAACCCAAGAAGGGGAAGGTTAGTCTTGAGAAAGACCAACTCTTCCACTGTCTTTGGGTCCAATTTCGAGTGATGTGGGGTCACAATGTCTCCTGCCACACTGAACACACGCTCCAAGGATACACTCATAGGAGGACATGAGATGTATTTCATGGCTACCTTTGCAAGCGGGGGCAACACATGGATCTTCAGTGACCAGTAGGTCATGGGTTTGGTGGATACAGGGCATGGGGGCTCGGCAAGATATTGCAAAACGTAAGTGTTTGCAATATCCTGTTGCTCTGGCTCACATGTAGGTCCTGCATCCTCCTCCACCCATTCCTCCAGCCATGAAAGAGTCATGGTGGACTGACCCCCCACTTGCCACCCCTGTAGGAGCAGTAGCACTTGCCTCATGCTGCGGGGGATGCTGCGCTTGGCAATACTGATGCACATCATTGATGAGCTCGCCCCTGAAGGTTGTGAAGGGAACGATGAGTGCAGCCATCTTCCTCTTGACCCATGGGTCGAGTAGCGCTGCCAGGAAATGTGGCCGATTTTTCAGCAAGATGTCTAAATGTCCTTCCAAATTGTTGACCAATGTCACTGGCAGCGCCCTCACAGACTCACAAAGGTTGCCATGAGAAAGAAATGCCTGCATTCATCGCTGCAGGATCATGAAAAGCTGTAACACTTGGAAACCTCTGAGCTGAGCTCCACCATGCCAATGTGAAATGGCTCCAGAACCTGCTTCAGCTGCTCCACCGCTGTCCAGTCCTCCCCGGACAGTGGTGTTGCCCCAATGCTCCGCGACAAGCATATGGCATGCAGCACCTCCTTCTGCTCCAGGAGTCGTTGCAGCATAAAAAAAGGTGGAGTTACACCTCGTGACAACATCCTATATCAGCCGGTGAAGAGGGGTGCCCGGATGGCTGAAACTGACCGGTGGAAGAAACCGACAATCTTCCTGGCAGTTCCAAGGATTCCTTCCATGGCCTCGAACCCAGAGATGGCATTCTGAAGCACCAGATTCAGAATGTGCGCACCGCAGTGAATATGGGTGTAGCCAGCCTGACTCATGGCTGCAACCATATTCGAGGCATTATCGGTTACAAAGTAACTGACCTTGAAGATAGATCCCTCAGGTGGGTCCACCTACCCAGGATGGATCTTATCACCCTGAGGATTTGCTTTGTTGTGTGCTCACTGTCAAACACATGGACATCAAGCAATGCCCAGCGTGGCTTTCCAGAGGTCACCACTCCTCCAGTGCTGCTGCTGCTGCTCTTCACTGTGCTGGTGACAGCTACTGGTGACATCTGCCACCAGTGTGCGGTCAACGTCAGATAGGCGTGGACTGCACTCTGGCTAGTCCACAGGTACATGGTAAAATGTACCACAGCCCCCTCCATGCATGAGAACTCTGCAAGGAGCTGGGACTTCACCCTTCCATACAGAGATGGGACAACTTTCGAGTGGAAGGTTTTGCGGCAAGGGACACTGTACCTTGTCTCAAGCAAATTCAACAGCCACTTGAAACCAACACCCTCAACAAGGTTGAATGGCTGCTCATCCAGGGCCAAGCACAAGCTCCAGAAGGTCCCCCAGAAGGAAAGAAAAAAAACAAGATTATTGGCCAGCACCAGCAGCCAGTTAAAGTGCCCATACCCTAAGAAACCTTCAGGTTTAGATGACTTTTTTGATTTTAAAAAAGTCAACTAATCCAAGGCAGGGTTTAAAAAAGGTGCAAAATGTATCAATTTGCACCTCTGGGAGGGGGCAGGGAGGGACTCAAGTACTTAAAAACAAAACAAATTCTTGCATGACAAAAGCCTGCCAACTGCCACCTTCACCAATTTAAAAGATCCGGTAACCAGTACCATTAAAAAGATGCAGTACAGGTTACCGTATTATCGGATTAACGGATTTAAATCCAGTATGCCTAATACCAGCAATACCGGTTACCGGTAGAACCGGTACTCCCACCCCTAATAATAAGGGACAAGCTGAGTAAGTCCTGTACAACTTTCAAATCTTCACTGCATCCAGGAATTCTTCACATGGGAGTCTCTTTTATTTAAACAAGCAACATTCAGGGAAATGAGAATGGACTTTGGAGTTTGAAAAAACAAAGTTTGTTCCATCAGTGACTTGACTATTGCAAGACCTGCTTGTTGTAAGTGAAAAGTAGATAAATGATGGACAGTAACATTTAAACAACTGGCATTTTACCGAATGTGTTCATATGTTCACAATTGTTTAATTATAAATAAGCCACTGTGAACCATCTCCCCCCACTCTGATCTTCCATTTTCTAGTTACCAGTTGCACACATTAAGTATAATATGAGCAACGGAATAGGGATACCAACGGAAAACATCAGCCTATTATTGCATTCCTAATTCTTGCTTTCTATATGAAAAGATCCTTGTGGGACCGATGAGGAAGTGTGGTCTCAAAATTCTTATGTCTCTCCTTGGGAAGCTAACACCAGAAGGCAGGGTCCACTTAAGAAAAGAGATATCTCCCATTCAGAAAACTCTATTTAAAGACAAATAAATACAACCCTTTAACCTTACTTTGAAGACTTTACATCAGACTCTAGAGGGAAACAAGGCAGCTTTCCAAAATTTCCTTGGCAGTCAGCACAATGAAGGCAGCCCATCAGTAACAAATGGAAAAAAGGCCAAGTTTAGCAAAGTGAAAACTGTCCCAAGAAAAAAGAGTTTGGGGGAGAAAGAAAAAAGAAAAGAAAAATGGGTCATACAATCACATTTTTCTATTGCCAATGACTACTAAGTAGCTGCAGAAGAGTGCTAAATTCCCCTGTAAATAAGATGCTATAATTATAGCCAGGAAAAAATAAATCCCATCTACAGATGAATGTTATTTGCTGTTAAGCAACAGAGAGACCTTCAGTGAAGATAGTGTTTTTTCTAATGGCCAACAAATTGTCATGTCAGTAACATTTCAAGATCAAGGTATCATTTAGTGGGGGAAATTCAAGTGGGATACTCAAGGGGGTGGGGGAAACAAG
The DNA here is from genome assembly GCA_003113815.1 of Sphenodon punctatus. Lineage (NCBI taxonomy): Eukaryota > Metazoa > Chordata > Lepidosauria > Sphenodontia > Sphenodontidae > Sphenodon > Sphenodon punctatus. The sequence continues at coordinate 1,510,279 of QEPC01010320.1, forward strand.
CCACTGCAGCTTTCAAAAGTCAAGGATTAACCAACAGGCAAGGCAAGAAAAATTCTTAGGTAACTGAATTTGTGGAGGGTTCTTTTCCTTAGTTTGAGAAAGACAGATTCATTCAGTTCCTCTATGGTTATATTACTCTGGCTTCTTTGATAGTTTCTATTAGCAATGGCAGTTCATGTATAATGAACTGCTAATGATAATGAGAGGAGAATATCTCACCCTCATCAACCCACCCTAAACTTTCTGATTCACCAGATGTCACTTATGTGGGGTTTTGTAAGCTAAAAATGCTCCATATACGTCATACCGGAAAGAGAACAAACTGTAGAATTTCAATTAACAACTTTTGCAAGGAAATTGACACTCATCAAATTCTCATTTTTCTAGTCAAACTCATTCTTTTCCTCTCACCCTGATAGTTTTCACATGCAGTCACTCACAATATAATACAAACTGATGAGACAATAGGAAAATGAGATTATAGTGACTAACTTCCCTTAGAATAGCCATACAGATTTTTCCTCACATTTACAAGAAGTGCAATTTTCCTCCTAAAATTAAACTGAAATGAGTGTAGAAAAAAGTATGAGGCAAGAAGTATGGGAAGTATGAGAAATCTTTCATTGGCAAGAAATACTTATGACCTATGAAGTCTTTCCAATTTTTCATTTTGCCTTGTGAACTCAATCCTTGCTTGTCCTTGCCGTGGCAAGGAAACATTGGGACCACTGCTGGCAGGGGTCATCAATGCCTCCCTTTTGGAGTGCAGGGTCACAGGGTGCCTGAAGAAGGCTGTGATGCAGCCCTTGTTCAAGGAGCCATCTCTTGACGTTGATGCCCTTGCCAGCTATCAGCCAGTCTCTATCTTTCCCTAAAGTGAAGGTTATTGTTGAATGGGCAGTGGCCCAGCAGCTCCAAGAACATCTGGACCACATCAGATTCCTTGACCCCTCACAGTCTGGCTTCTGTCCAGGTTATGGCACCGAGACTGCACTTGTGACCTCGGTTGATGATCTACGCCAGGAGTTGGACTGAGGTTGGTCTACCCTTCTGATTTTGTTAGATCTTTCAGTGGCATTTGACATAGTTGATCATGAGATGTTGATGGCTCACCTGCGAGACTGCGCCACAGTGGGCGGGAGTGTTCTTGAATGGTTTTGCTTGTTCCACGTTGGGAGAACCCATTGTGAGGCTTAATTAAATTAATTAATTAATGTAATAATTAATATCCTGCTCCTTCCAGCCTTACGGCAGCTCAGAACAGCTCACAACAAATTTAAAAATAAGTTAAAACAATACACAATATATGAAAGGGTTACTAAAACAATAAAAAAATTAGTAAAAGAGGTAAAAGATCACTGGCAAACACCCACACCTCACCCTTACTCTCCCCACCCCCAAAGACCCGGACAAACAGCCAGCTCTTACAGGCCCGACGAAAGGTCAACAGGCTGGCAGCTAGGTGAGCTTCCTCTGGGAGGGAATTACATAGCCATGGTGTGACCACCGAGAACGCCCTATCCATTGTGCCCTCCCACCCCTGGCTAACCCAGGGGACCTCCAAGAAGGCACCACCGGCAGATTGCAGAGGTCGCTTAAGAGCCCGGGGAGTGAGGTGGTCTCTCAGGTATGAGAGGCCCAGACCATGTAGGGCTTTAAAGGTCAACACTAGCAGCTTGAATCGGGCCCAGAACACTATAGGCAGTCAGTGAAGAGCCCAGAGCACTGTTGTAATGTGCTCCCTATGGCCTGTCCCCATCAAGAGATGGGCCACCACATTCTGCACCAGATGCAGCTTCTGAGTCATCATCAAGAGCAGCCCCACATAAAGCGTGTTGCAGTAATCTAGCCTTGAGGTGATGAATGCATGGATGAGGGTGGCCAGGTCAGAGCTTGAGACATAAGGCTGGATCCTATACACAAGGTGCAATTGGCAAAAACTCCCTTTGCTACTGCCTCCACCTGATGATCCAAGCAGAAGCCAGGCTCCGACAGGACCCCCAAGCTCCGTACCTGCAGGACCAGTGGGGGGTGAACCCCCTCCATGAGGGAGCCATCACCTCCTCCATATCACCCACCAACATCACCTCCATCTTGTCAGGATTCAGCTTCAGTCTTCTCTGCCTCATCCAATCACTTACTGCTAGAAAACATTGGAAAAGCACTGAGACTGCAGGGCCTGGGTTCATTGAAAAAGAGAGGTACCGCTGGGTGTCATCAGCATACTGGTGGCAATGCACACCAAAACATCTCACGACCTCCACCAGGGGTTGCATGTAAATGTTAAATAACAACGTAGACAGAATCGAGCCTTGAAGTACACCAAGAACAATATTTACTTATTTTATTTATTTTACTAGTTTTATACCCTGCTCCCTCCTGCTCAAGAGCAGCTTGGGGTGGTTTACAAGCATCAATAAAACACATATAAAATATAATTAAAACATTTAAAAGGATAAAAAGAACTAAAAGGGCAGAATTTCCCTCCCCACTCCACTCCACCCCACCCTACCCGTCTCCCTCTCCCTCTCCAAAGGCCCAGAGGAACATCCAGGTCTTACACTGTCTATGGAAAGAGGGGAGGTCCGGGGCCAGGCAGGTCTCTGTTGGAAGGGAGTTCCACAGCCTAGGAGTGGCCAACAAAAACGCCCTCCCCATTGCTGCCTCCCGGGCAACCCGGGGGACTTCGAGTCAGGTGCCCCAGGCCGACTGCAGGGGCCGCAATGCAATCCAGGGCCAGAGGCGGTCCCACAGGTAAGCCGGGCCCAGGCTGTTTAGGACTTTGTAGGTCATTACCAGCACCTTGAATTGGGCCCGGAAGATAATAGGCAGCCAGTGCAAAGAACAGAGCACCGGTGTAATGTGCTCGCGGCGACTCGTCCCCATTAAGAGATGGGCTGCCGCATTCTGCACTAGCTGCAACCTTCAGACCGTCCCCAAGGGCAGTCCCACGTAGAGTGCGTTACAGTAGTCTAGTCTAGAGGTGATAAAGGCATGGATGATGGTGGCCAGATCCGAGTCCGAAACATATACAGCCACAACCGTCATACCAGATGTAATTGGCGAAATGCTCCCTTCACCACTGCCTCCAACTGGAGACCCAGGTGGAGCTGTGAGTCGAGGAGCACCCTGAGGCTACGGAGGCTGACCCCATCAATGATGGGAGCCACCACCCCCAGCCCTACCCACCAACATCACCTCCGTCTTGTCGGGATTCAACTTCAGACAACTTGCCCTCATCCAGTCCCCCACAGCTGCCAAGCATTGGGTGAGCACCGAGACTGCCAAGTCTGGGTCTACAGAAAAAGAGAGATAACGGGTGAAAACAGACATGACACTAACCACCCTTTAACCACCCTTGGTGGTTATTTATGCATGTTACAGGGCTGTATTGGTGCCCTATACAGTCCTGAAGCATGCATAAATGACCACCAAGGGCGATTAAAAGGTGGTTAGCATCAAGTCTGTTTTCACCCAAAGTTGTGTGTCATCAGCATACTGATGACAATGTACGCTGAACCATGTCACGACTAGGGCTGTAGCGGAAAGTCGCAGTGGTAGCTATTTCCACCGGAAACAGCGTTTCCGCAATTAGTGGTATGGCGTGGCAGAGTCTTTCATTCTGCTAGTCCACAGTTCCGCTAATTTCATTCTTCTACTTCCACAGGCTTCACAAATAGCAGAAACATGCCATTTTCACTACTTCTGCCATTCCGCCAGCGCCACGAAAGAGTAGAACAGTGGTTTTCCGACAGTTTCTGACAATTCCACAATTTTTCCAATAGCTTCCAAATTTGCAGAATGCCGGCGGAATTAGCAGAATGTCATCAGAAAAGCCGTGGTGTGGCGCGGGCACTTCCAAAATAGCGGAATGGAATCACGGCGTGGTAAAAGCTGCTGCCACTTCAGCCCTACTCACGACCTCACCGAAAGACTGCATACACACATTGAACAGGAGGGGGGACAGAATAGAACCCTACAGGACTCCACACGTAAGGTCCCGGGGAGATGAAGTACATTACCCAAGAACCACATGCTGAGTTCTCCCAGCCAGGAATGAGAGAAACCATTCAAGAACAATTCCGCCCACCCCAGCCTGGTCCCGCAGCTGAGCCACCAACATCTTGTGGTCAATGGTATCAAATGCAGCTGACAGATCTAATAGAATTGAAATAGAAGATCTGCCCCAGTCTAATTCATGGTGCAGGTCATCAACCAAAACCACAAGCGCAGTCTCTGTGCCAAACCCAGGGTGAAAACCAGACTGTGAGGGATCAAGGAAACTGACCCAATCTAGATGCCCCTGAAGTTGCTTAGCCACCACCCGTTCAATAACCTTCCCTAAAAAGGGAAGGTTAGAGACTGGCCAATAGCTGGCATGGGGGTCAATGTCAAGAGATGGTTTCTTGAGCAGGGGCCTCACCACCACTTCTTTGAGGTGGCTCAGTACCCTGCCCTCCCTAAGGGAGGCATTGATAACCCCCACCAGGAATGGCCCTAATGTCTCCCAGCAGGCCTTGACCAGCCAGGACAGGCACGGATCTAATTCACAACAGGTGGCCCTTATAGCCCCAAGGACCTCCGCCGCATCAGTGGGTGACACCCACTGAAACTGATCCCATGAAATCAGACAAGGCGGGTCCTCCACCCCCTCAGGTTCACCTATTATTCTGGGGGATTGTACATAATTCACGTGTGGTGTCCCGCAGGGCTCTATTCTGTCCCCTGTCCTGTTCAACATGGACATGCAGCCTTTGTGCAAGATCGTGAGAGGGTTTCAAGTTTGGTGCCATCGGTATGCTGATGGCACCCAAATTTACCTCTCATTCTCATCTGACCCAGGCCTGCCAGTCTCGGTGTTTTCCCAGTGATGAGGATGAGCCGTCTGAAGCTGAATCTCAACAAGATGGAGGTGATGCGGGTGTGTAAGGGCGAGAAAGTGGAGGCTCCCTTTACTGATGGGGTGTGTCCCCCCTTGGTCCCTCAAGTTCAGAATCTTGGAGTTCTCCTCGACTCATAGCTCTGCCTGGATGCCCAGGTGGGGACTATGGTGAGTAGCGCATTTAGTAAATTACATCTGGTTCAATGTCTTCAGCCATACATATCAGGTTCTGATCTTCCAACTGTCATCCATGCATTCATCACTTCGAGATTAGACTACTGCAATGCACTCTATGTGGGGCTACCTTTGGTGACGACCTGGAGGCTGCAGCTGGTGCAGAATGTGGCAGCTCGTCTTCTTGTGGGGGTAGGTTGCTGGGAGCACATAACACCGGTGCTCCAGTTTCTGCACTGGCTGCCTATAGTCTTCTGGGCCTGATTCAAAGTGTTGGTTATTACCTTTAAATCCCTATAAGGTCGGGACCATCTCACCCCTTGTGTCCTGGATCAGCCCCTGCAGACGGTTCTTTTCTTTTGGGGATTAGGGGTTTTGTCGGGCCTGTGTTTTAAAATGATATTTATTATTTTATTTTATTATATTATATTTTTTAGGATATTTGGTATTTTATATGGGTTGTAAACTGCCCCGAGTTGCCATTGGGCAGGAGGGGGCATATGAAAATTATGAAAATAAATAAATAAATTTCTACTCTACTCTATTCTTAGGCTAAAAAGGTTATAGTTGGAGAGCATTTTCTGCATTCCCCTGAAGTTATGTATACTTCCTGCTGATGAATGACTTACTCCGTGTGTTTCATGCAGTATATGTATTGTCCACAAGACCTAGACAGAATCTAGGCCTTAGTCATTTTAGGTCCGGAGCACTGAAGTCTAGAGAATGTGATTGCTGTGTTGGTCCAATAAAAGGTATTGGATCTGAACAACTTTGTCTCCATCTCTTGGAGCAGTAATACTTTTCAACTTTTTTTCATGAAACATCATGAGTTGCATGAAAAGTATTCCTAAATATTGTTTAAGACATGGGGGATGGGGGGAGCATCTGTGGATAGCGTCAGAATCTCAATTGCTATTTGATATTCTTGGCCTGTCTTTGTTGCTCCCTGGGGTCACAGGATTATAATTAAAAAGCTCAAAAAGAGGTCACACAAGACAAATTTGGAGAGCCAATAGTTGTGCTAGAAACTAGATGTGCTAGAAACAGGGAGTTTTAAAATCAGAGTGTATCAAAAGCTCCCAAAAGTGACCTAACCCTGCTGTAATCAAACCCAGTGATAAAAAGAGTTACATGGGTGTTTTTGAAATTGCAACCTAGATTCTTACATTAACAGGGATTGATAATCAAGAGGTTTTTGTCAGAGATACTTGATATAAATGCACTACATGATTTGTAGAAAAATCTTTAGGTGCCAAAAGACTCCCACTTATGTAAACTATGCAATAGCACCATAGACTTGGATTGAATTGTGTCACTTCATTTTAAGTTACATCAGGAGTTTTATAAAATCTATTCTTTGGGGTAAAATAGAAGCACTGTGAGACATAATGTTACATATTATTAAGAAGCTTGTTTTGAAAATCACAGCCATACCATTATCATGCATAACAGCAGGGAAGGACTTTTTTCTCCATCCATAGAACAAAACCAAGTACAAATAAGCAGTCATGTATAACAATGCGGTCTTATCCATCACATGGTTCTGGTAACATCACAAACTCAGTGTCACAGCACCCTTTGACAAAATAACAGTATAGTTATACATGGCTGCTTATCTCCTTGGGTGTTGGTTTTGTGCTCTGAGAAATACAAAGTGGGGGGAAACGTGTCTTCTGTCATTTTTCAAAATAGAAACAATAAAAAATGCAAAGTATGACTCTTGCAAAACATTTTACTTTCACTGGGTTAATGAAAGTATTGATTGATTGATTGATTGATTTCTGATGCTTTTTTTAGATGCCCATCTCTCAGGAGGAATTGACACAAGACAATCAGTTCTCTCTGAATCCCAATTTCTTACTGAAAATCATAGAATCATAGGGTTGGAAAAGACCTCAAAGATCAACAAGTCCAATGTGCTGCACTAAGGCAGGATTAACTGAATCTAAACCATCTGTGACAAATATCTAACCAGCCTCCACTAAAAAAATCTCCATTGAAAGAGATAACACATCTTTCATCTGCAGCCTGTTCCAACATCCAACGGTAAAGCAGTTCTTCCTAACATTTAACCTAAATCTACTTTTCTGCAACTTACATCCATTTGTTCTTGTACTGCCCTCAGTGGAAACAGAACAATTGCTCTGAGTCTTTTTTATGGCAGCCTGTTAAATATTTAAACACTGTTATCATTCCCCCCTCATTTGTCTTCTTTTCCCTAGGCTAAACATGCTCTGTAGTTCCTTCAACCTTTCCACATATGATTTTATCTTTGTTTAGCATCCTCATTGTTACACTCTGAATCCCCTTCATCCTTCTTTTAAAATGGTGACCAAAACTGGGTATAGTTTTCCAGGTGAGGCCTAACCATTTCCAAATTCAGTGGTACAATTACTTCTCTTGTCTTGAAATCAATGTTTCTGGTATAATGTAGCCTAACTGGCATTTGCTTTCTTTAAAACAGTAAAAAAATGCTGCCTCATATTCAGTTTTTGGTCCACTATAACAATCAGAAGCAGAACCTTTTCACCAGGTCAACTGTCCAGATTAACAATGTCACCCATTCTGTACTTTTGCATATGGTTTTTCTTACCTATATGCAATACTTTATATTTGTCTTTGCTGAATTTCATTTATTGTTTCCAGCCCAGTTCTCTAATTTATGTTTTGAAATCTAATTCTGTCCTTCAGTGATTGAAATCCCTCCCAGTTTTTGTGTCATCTGCATAAGAAATAGGTTGCAAATGTCAGTGAAAACAAGTGTCTAAGGCCACCACAAAAAACAGATGGACAAAATAAGTTGAAAGAAAGTCACAAGGACCCCAGTCGACTGGGAAACAAAGTACTGAGTTGTGTTTGGGGAGGGTTACCACTGAAACTATCTTTTAGCACAGATTTTGGATATGTGTTTTAATAGTCCCTACAGTGATGTTTAAAAATGGGAATATAAAGGAGGTAAGACCATTTCTGATCACTCTTACCCCCAAATAGATACAAAGTACAGCATTCTTTAAAAAAATCTTCTTTCATGTAATAAGTTTTTTTTTTTCATTGATGCCTGCTAGAGATATAAACTGGACATTGACTGTAAACAGATGAACGGCAGCTCCGGAGGTGGCTGTGCCAACCTGCTTTCAGTTGGCTGATCCGTCTAAAAGTAGCCCACAAGATGTTGAAGTGGAGCAGACTGTTCCTTCTCTGGGGCAGCCCCACTGATGGTGCTCCAGAACATCCCAGAGCACTGCCAGTGGAGTGAGTCAACCAAACCTGGGGCACTCGCCTGGAGTGAAGCTTCTGTCCCATTGCAGACCCATGTTGTAGCTCCACTCCTGGCCAGCTGTTCCCCCTGCAACACCATAGAGTTGTGGGCACCCAACCTAGAGTGGCAGGTAACGCCCCCTCCCCCCACACAACTCTATGATTGGGGGGGGCGGGTTGCCACATAGGCAGACCGTAGCCAGAAAAACATGCTGGGTTCATCTAAAGTAGACCAATGTGGATTTGGAAGAGGTCAGTGTAGGGGTGCACGCCCAGAGCAGCTCTGGGGTAGGCTGCCTCCGCATATGTCTAAAAACACCCTTTGTTGGGGCAAGCAGGTATTTCCAGGATTCTCTGTATTGTTCATTGAACTATGTAAGGACTTGCTTAATGGGAAAGACTAACAGTTCTATTCTATGATCTATCATTACAGCCACAGATAGGAGGGTAGAACATGTGGACGAGCTGACTGAGACTGAATCCAAACAAGACCGAGTTAATGATGGCTGGCCATCCATGTGACCTGCAAGATGTAGGTACCACTGTTATTGATCGAGTCCAGTCTCTAGGGATCTTCGAACGCGGTTAGGATGTTCAGAGTTTGGACCGAACTAATCTTTATGTGCATTCTTTGGGTTGGAAGACATTGGGAAGTGAAGTAGGAGAGGCCGGTCTGCTGCCCGTAAGGTGGGCAATGGGGCATGTGGCAGAGGTGGTAGAGGCCGTGTCAGTGGAGTGGAAGCATGCAGCAGCAGCCAGAGTCCATCACCATGCCCCAAACTCCACAGGCCTGATTTTTTGAGACATGATGTTCCTCCAGGGCCACCAATGTCCCCCATTATTGATGTGATCCCCAGCGGTCCTCCTGGGGGGCTGTCTGCAAGTTGAGACCCTGATGGTACATCTTGGGGCTAATATGCTACATGTGCTGCTGCTGTCAGGTTGGGATCTGACAAGCTGTATATACAAACATACAATGAGATTCTGCCACCTGCCAGAAGCAGCACAGAGGGGTAAAGATTCAACAGGTCAAACTCAGCTGCTAACAGATATAACTTTTATAATAACTTTTTAAAAAATAAACATTAACAATATAACAAGACATAAAAATAACAAACTTAAGTGTCTCAGGGCCAAACGATACCGATACCGAAAATAAAATCTTTGAAATCGGTACCGATATCGGTACCAATACAAATATCGATACCGATTTTCCAAATGTGCAGCCAAACCGAGCTCCGCCAAACCAAACGCCCAAACTCGGTTTTCGAACCAAACGGCCGAATGGCCGAACATCCAAACCACGTTCTGTTTGCACATCCCTACCAGCCTCCTTTGGTCAATCAGGTTCACAGCCTTAGGGTGCTCTTGGATTCACTGCTGTGCTTAGATTGTCAGGTTGCAGCACATGCACCAAAAGTGGCTGCCCACCATAGGAATCAGCGGTGTACACGGCCTCTTTGAAGACACATTCTGGAAACCCCAATATTGAGGTTTCCAGAATGCGTCTTTAAAGAGGCTATGGGAGGCCGCTCTCACCACCGATTCCTACGGCGTGCGGCCACTTCCAGTGAGCGTAAACACACCCTGCATGGCTTCCCCTCATGCTGCATTGAAGCAGAATGCACTTCCCAGGCCGTTCATCTAAAATAGGCCCTGGACTACTGCAATACACTCTATATGGGGCTGCCCTTGAAGACTGTTCAGAAGCTTCAGTTGGTGCAAAACACGGAGGCCCATCTTCTTTTAGGGATGGGTCACCAGAAGACTTTTCTACTTGACATGGTAGGGATAGGGTGGGCTGGGTGGGGTGCTAAGACGATTTGTATTGATTTGAATGTTTTTTTTATTCCTGTTTTTATTATTGTAAGCCACCCTGAGCCTCTGCAGGAAGGTCTTACACAGCACACCCACAGCAACAGAAACTTCCTCTGAACAGAGGTCTCTAATGGCTTTACCAGCTAGTGGCTGTCTTGTCCTGTGACAATCTCAACAAATCTGACTAGGATAAGGCCAAGAATCAACCTATCTTTGAAAGGGTGAGTTGTGTCTGTGTCTTTGTCCTTACTGACAGCATTTCATTTCCTTCCTGAGCATCTATCACTACACAGCAGGAATGATGGCATTCTTCACAAACTCTGGTCTCCAGCAGGCAGAAGCACAAATACATAATTGAGTTGTTTAGTACTTTCCAAAATCTTTCCTTAAAAATGTTGCAGTGATGGAACACGGCACAGAACCCATTTATTCTTACTGCCAGAATAAACGCTCAACAGAAGGAATCACATTTCTAATGGGACAGTAGTTACTGAGTTGGTAACTTGCTTTTGGGGTGGGTTTTATAGTCCTTTTGAGTGTGCGGACTACAGTAGTTAGAACCCAGTTCATGCTGGTCATCCTGAACCATGCTTGCTTCTCTAATTACCAAAGTGGGGAAAGTCAGGCACAAGAGGGTAGAGCATTAAGCAATTTTTCTTGTAAACTGTGTTACTAATATCGTAGCAAGAGTGGGAAGTCAGGAAACACATTTACATTGCTGTAAGCTATCTCTAATATGTGAAGGAATCCTTCAGAGAAGGCTAACTGTTATTGCACGTACACCTAGCTTAGTATTGAACTGGATTAATTAGTCAGGACAATAGATGCCTTTGAACTTGATAAGCTGATAACATCAGACACTTGAGTCTTTGTGTTTAAGAGGAAGGGTTGTTGATAGTAGAATTCCTTTTGTTTTGTGAAAACAGCCCACGATGTGTAAGCATGACTTTGACTGGCAGCTCAACCATGTGTTCTTAACAAAGGATATCAATAGATTCGGGACAGAATTGCAAAAGGACAAACAGAGTTATACTGTAGTGACTTGTTTAAAGTTACTACTGTGTTATTGGGTGGGTGCAAGTTCAAACTCATTTGTCTTATAGTCTGTTCTTATAAGTTGTACATTTTGCTTCTGAATATCCCTATCTGTGGTGCAGCCCTTTGTTTAAAGGGTGGCTCCCAAGCATCTTGTCTGCATTAGACTTACATATAATTCCATTATTCTAGACAGCAATAAAGATATGCAAAGTTACATCAAGTATCAGTCAAGACTGTGATCCTATCTGCAAGTAGTGCCCCTGGTGTCCCACCACATAATTTTTGAATCTTTGTTTTGAGGAGGGTTTGGGGGTTTGAAACAGAATTGGAGCAACTGTTGCAATAAAAAGGAAGGATGGGAAACTACCAGTAAATGGCAAAAATGCACGTTCTGTATTGAATGAGTGATATAAACAGGCTCTGAATGTTCTATATCCTTGACTGTAATTGTGGCTGCTTTGTCAAGTATGAGTTGAGAATCAGGAGATTTCCATAGAGTACTCCCTATTATCTCATCCCAGATGATATTTTGCTCCTGTGAGAGTTGTTGCTAAATAGCTGCAGGATTAGGGCCTGGGTAAGTCTTAGGCTGTTTTTAGATGAGCGCGGCAGTGCCCACGATTGTTTCCCAAAAGATCCGGCAGTCCGCTTTACACGTGATGCCGCCGCCGAGAACGCGCACGCGCAGACGATGCTCATCCATTTCCGGCCGCTTATGACCAGCCTCGATCATTGACCCAGTCAGTTCGCGGCCGGAAGTGGATGTGCATCGCCTGCATTGCAGGAGGGGGCGGGATATAAGTCTGAAAAATAAAATAAAATAAAATAAATACACGTATTCGGCAGCGGCGGCACGTGTAAAGCGGACTGCAGGGTCTTTTGGAAAACAAGCACGGGCACCGCTGTGCTCGTCTAAAAATGGCCTGAGGGAGGATGCAGACCTCCTAAGTAGCTGGGAGTGACTGTTCCTTTGAGGGAATTGGCTGTTTCCATGGGGCAAACCCCTCCTGGGAACATAATCACAGTAGGCTCTGTGTTAACAAACATGACGGTGGCCCATTTTCATGACGGAGGCCCACTTTTGCCCACAAGCCACCGGCATGTTTGTTAGTGCCCCACCAGATGGTCACCTGGTAATACGCCCATGCATGTCACCAGCAAGCCTTGGCTGTGATCCCAGACACTCCTGGGGATTACAGTCCAGGCTACCATCTGCATGATCAAGGCAAAGCAGGCCAAGAGAGCTATGGCCAGCCATGACCTGGTCCAGATCGAGTCCACCATGGCCAGACATCATGGTGGCCATCATTGGCCACAATCGCTGCCTGTCATAGTGGGGGTGGAGTGCTGGGTGCAGTGCAGGGGCAAGACTGGCCATCTGCATATTTATGAGGCTCCTCACCCTCCTCAGTGGCCCAGCCACCAGCACCTTTGTTAGCCAACTGGATCCAGTCACTACCATGTTTCCCGCGGGCTCCCAGACTGGGTCGGGTTGTGGCAGTGGTGCTCCTCTGTCAGTTTTGCTTACTCTCACAGTTATAAGGGCAGTCTGTGTCTGACTGGGGCTGGAGAAGGAGCTCAGCAGTTGGAAGGTGGCTAAAGTACTGCTTAGAAAGACCCTCGTGGGAGAACAGGCTGGATGCCTAGAGACTGGATTGCTACATCAACTTAGTGAAAGGTATTTTGGACTTTATATTTGGATTTTGCTATGTTAGCACTGTTGCACTGTAAATAAACCTCCACTAGCTGGTAAAAAGTGGTTGGAGTGATGTGGCTTGTTGGTAGTGGGGATGGCCCCCACTGGTAGGGGTGCCAAACCCAATGCTCTCACACATCTCTATAGACAAATTGAAGGGACAGAACTGGATTGAAATTCCCTCATCTTCATACTCCTGTCTTCTGTTGTAGTGAACACTGACTCTTCAGGAGAAGGAATCCCAAGACTTATGAATATTACAGTGCTGGCAATTTCATTATGCACTTATGAATTAAAACAACACATGAGCAACATATGAGGTAATTCAGATGATTTATGGGTTAGTCAGAAACAAGTTTATCCCAGTCCACCAAGGCAGCTGTAGCATATATGAAGGATGGTGTCCCACAAGGAAATGTGCAGAATATTCACATTCACGTGGTTAGTTTCTCCTTAGAGACCATTTTCTGTACTTTCTAGAATAACTCTACTGAAATATGAGCTGTACTCTTTTCCAGATTCAAGCAATTACACACCAGGCGGCTTTCAATCAATGATTACTCTATTCATTATTCAGCACAGTACAAGCAATACTCCATTATAAGCAAAGTCACAGAAAGCCACAACTTTACCAGCCTGTACAGCCAACATATATGCAAGAACAATGCTTTTGGTGTACGTTCAATCTAACAAGGCCTAATCTTGAGAGGTGCTGCTCCTCTTACAATAAAAAGGTTGGATGGTTACATAGTACCTCACAGGATTGAGTGAACAAAGTGTGCACATGGATTTATCAAAATGATCGTGTGCCAAGTAAATTTTTAGTAGAACATCAGCCTGTGTTTCCATTAAACAACAGAAAATAGATTATTTTTCAGAGTGTTTTTATATATATATAACCAATTATTTAAGTTTCCTGTAAAATGTTTTCATGCGGGGGAAAACCTAAATTTAATAGTTATACACAAAGGGTCATTTGTGAAGACATTTTTTATTTGGGAAAATTTTGAATGACGGTAGGCCCAAATTTAAAATACTTAATTTAGAGTGCACTGGAGAGGTGCATTGAATTATGGGAGATGGAGTTCTGCCAATGGGTGCTTTTACACAGACACAAGGTTGCTCAAACCTGGAGCGAGTCTGGGGGTTCGCCCCTGCATCTGCCCGCTTGCAACCACGTCTGGGTCCATTTTAAATGGCCCTGAAGGTTACCACAGCCCACACTTTGTCTGTGCGGCACCCCTGCCCTGACACCATAGAGATGAAGTCAGATCGGCGGCTGCTCTAGGCCACCACCCACAGCTCTATGACATTGCCCAGGGCAACCCCCAGTCAAGAGTAGAGCTTCAGTGACCATTCACCAAGTAGATGGACTACAGCTCTGCTTCTGGCCGGTGCGCTAAGTTTGAGCAGCCCACTTCTCTGGCAGTATTCTATATTGTTCCACAGCACCGTTAACAGGGCTGGAGCAGAGCAGGTGCTGCCTGCTCCACTTCTGCTCTGCCTGCACATCTGACAGCCCACCTTTGCATGGGCAGGCCACCTGGGTGTGAGGTGTAGGGACTCGTGTCATTTTTCATTTTTGTTTTAATTTTTTGTTATTAAAAACTGGCATTTTCATTATCGTTATTAACAAAAATATGTTTTTATTATCGGTGTCATTATCGGTGTCGATTTTGAGTGACAACGAAGATTTTGGTTTTGGTATTGTTTCCATTGTGGCAGAAGTGCTAATAGACACCTGCCCCAGACTTCTCAGAAGTCGAACTCCTTCCTCTCTTTCTCATTATAATGTAGTAGTAATTAGTGCACAATGACAATATGAAAAATTACTAATATGTTATCTAACCTACACCTAATAATGTATACTATATGCAATATATTCCTATCTAAGTATCTATATCAATAAACTTCTATCTGCTATGTGTTCTATCTAAGTATCTATCTATCATTCATCTATCATATTCCTATCCTATAATGGTAATATATAATTTAAAAAGCCTATTATATCTACTAATATCTAATCTATCTATCTATCTATCTATCGAGAGAGAGAGAGAGATACACAACTAATCTATCTATCTATAATATGGACAGGGGGAGACAGACAGGGGAAGGGGAAAGGAAAAGACTATATGGTATATCTATCTAATCTCTGTGTTATCTATATCTGCAATCTAATCTATCTATCTCTATATCAGATAGATAGATCGATAGATAGATATATAGATAGATAGAGAAAAGGTAAAATAAAGAGTATAAGGAAAGGTAAAGTATAACACTGAGGCCTGTGGAAGATTTTTATTGCAAGCACCAGAGTTCTGTAAATGTAGCCTGACACAGTAAGAGTCAACACAGAACAAGAGTCAAACAGCCTGGACCTGCAACATAAATGGTTGCAGTGCCCTCCCCAAAGCCCCCATGAGGAGGTAAGTTCTGGGAGGTAAGAGGCATTGAGCATTCACAGGGTGCCATTCAACTGCCTGGGACCTGCTTGCGCTGCTCATTGGCTAGCGATTACATCCATCAGATCCTTCCCCTCCCATCACATGCTTAATTCAAGAGTTCAATATTGTTTCTGCCTCCAAGATGTCTGCTCCCTCCTCCCCTCTCCACATTTCCCTCCCTTCCCCAAAACAGCTGTCAGGCAATAACAAAATCAATGACGACTTTCATTATCATTATTGATTTCATTATTTATCTTTGTTATTGTTATTGCAATAACAATAATGAAAATGAAGAATTTCGTTATTGTTATCAATATATCGAAAATGAAGTGCACACCCCTAGTGAGGTGGAGAAGAGTCATGCATGCCATCCATGTAAAGGCACCCAATGTTGTCTCCTATGGGGCTTCTCTCTCTCTCACCCATGGACTACAATTTTAATAATAAATGACTTTATCTTTGTTCTTATATTTTTCGTTAATTATTTTATTTTACTATAGTTTACTCTCTGCTTATTTCTGGGGACGGTGAAGAAAAGCATTAAATAAACTTATCATGCAACAAAGCCTTATTACACGTGACTTGAATAGTACAGATGCACAACTGCAAGCGGTTATGAATGTTAGGGAAGAAAATTAGTGGGCTTTATTCACAAAAATATTTGCTGGAATCACCCAATAGAGTCTACTCGCACATTGCAGCTGCACATGCCAAGAAAGTATAGCCAACTCTTTTAGAGTTGATTACAGAATCAAGAAAGGAGAGGAAAGGGAAAGGGTGTGTATTATATTACAAGTGCAGAGGGTTGTGTGTTTTTTTAAAAATAAACCTCAAGATGACTTTCATATTTTCTGGGAAGAAACTTATGTCTCCAGACTGCAAGTTCAGCATTTTGAAGTTCCAAGGCAATGGAAAGTTAGGCCTTCAGGGATATATCTGGCATATGCTTCCAGTGAAGGAGAATAGTTTTTCTGACAAGAACCAAGAAGTGATGAAGGATGTTCTTGCTCCATGAATTAACTTGAATTTTCCCAATTCTCATCATATGGTTTAATAAAAATATATTTTCAAAATGGTACAGATAATGCAGAAGGATAGAGCTTTTTCCAGTATTATACATTTTCATTTAACCCTTGCTAAATGTATCATCTGCTATCTTCCAAATTAGCATGTCTAACTATCTGCAAGCTGTTAGCTCTTCATACATAGACATATTTCCAGAAAGGAATCAGTCTGGATCGGGTCCTTCCTCTTGAACTACATCCATATTATAAACTTTCATAGAAAATCATTGGTAGAGCTGTGAAATTAGCACTGGCTGAAGAACCAGCTGCACCTGCACAACATTCAGCTCCATATCTTCTGTATGTGAAGAGTCAATTGATATTTTCCCTGCTGTTGTCAGTGCCTACCTGAAAACAACTGAAGAGCTACATAAGCTTGGTGAAATGGGTAGGAAGAAAAAAAGACTTCACAGATCACACTACCATCCCCCCACTAATGAAGGTCTATAGCTTTGGCATCCTTTTGGACTTCTTCAATGATATTGGCCTAAAAAACATGCTGTAAAAATTTTATTGACTCAGCTGACAACTATTTACTTGCAGTTCCAAAGGCCCCATTGTTGATTGTTAATCATCACCTATGCTCCTGTCCCTCACATTTTCATTGTAACTGTCAGTGTCCATGCACAGAGAGTAGTGGCAGGATCGGGTCTGGGATCTTAGGGCTGGGAAGTTGGTGTAGAATCAGATCCAGGGTCTTGGGTCCAGGAGAGTTGATGCAGGATTGGATCCAAAGAGTCAGTGCAGGATCAGGGTCCAAGATCCAATGTGATGCAGGATCAAGATGCTGGGCCCAAGAGTCATGGGTCAATGTGGGTTAAGCACATGGACAAATGGGGAAGGTGTAGATGAGGCAAAGTAGAATGCACAGATGCAGGACTGGATGAGATGAGGCAAATAAGACCACTTTTAGATGATCGACGCGTGCTCGCACCAAAAAATCATGTGCCACTGAAAAGTGCCGAAAGCGGTGTTTAGATGCCCCTGCACACATCACCGGTCGTACATTCCTTTACAGCCATGAATTAAATACCTTGACAGTCTTAAAGGAATGTGCAAGTGGCAATACGGCACATATTGTCTTATCTAAACCACACACCCAGCACATTTACCAGGCGTGTGATTTTTGGTGTGAGCATGCACCAATTATCTAAAAGTGGCCGAAGACAGGACTAGACTGGATGAGACAGGCACAAATCAGATCAGGACGCAGATTGGGATGGCAGTAGGTCAGATCAGGACAGATGCAAATCAGCATGGCTGAAGATCATGATAAATGGACACAACAAGGCAGACAAGACAGGAATGGGTACTGGGATCAGAAGGACCAGGTTCCAGAAAGGAGGGTCAGAATTAAGGGCTGGGCTCCTGCTGGCCTAAGGCACATATGGGATCCAGGGGGTGCAGAGCCAGTCAGTTCCTGGAGACATAAGGATGAACACAAACAGTATTATTTATTAATTATTATTATTATTATTATTATTAACAAACATTTATATAGCGCCAGCAGTGTACCTGGCACTTTACAAAGTCATAAAATAGACACGGTCCCTGCTCCTAGGGCTTACAATCTGAGAGACAGGAGCTGGGGGAGAGACATAGGAAGGGGAACAGAGGGAGAGACAAGGGTCTAACATTCATGAAGATGCGAGGTCTCAAGTGCACGTACTTTGCTTGGTTACAATGAGAATGACAGCAGGCAGGTCCATGTGGCAAGGATAAGGGTAAACAGACCATAGGTGTAGGAAATAGTGACTCAGCAGAATAAAGAGTCAGACAGAGCAGAGTGAAAGAGGTGAGTTTTAAGGAGAGATTTGAAGGTATGAAGGGAGGGGGCAAGGCAGATGTGGACAGGGAGGGAGTTCCAGGCATGGAGGGCAGCAAGTGAGAAGGGACAAAGGTGCTTAGGGGAGCAGGGAAGCCGTGGAAGGGTGAGAGAAGGGACAGAGGAGGAGCAAAGTGCATGGGCTGGAGTATGGAGGGCGATCAGTGCAGAGAGGTAGGGGGGAGCGAGGTTGTGAAGAGCTTTATAGGTGAAGACTAGGAGCTTGTGCAGGATTCGTTCAGGAAGGGGAAGCCAGTGAAGCGAAGAGAGGAGGGGCTGCACATGGTCGAAGCGACTGGCGAGGTAGATGACCCTGGCAGCAGAGTTTTGGACAGAGATGAGGGGAGAAAGGTGAGACCGGGGAAGGCCAGTGAGAAGGAGGTTACAGTAATCGAGGCGAGAGATGACCAGAGCATGAACAAGAGTTTTGGCAGACGAGACAGAGAGAAAAGGGCGAATCTTAGCAATGTTATGGAGGGAGAAGCGACAGGATTTAGCAACAGAGTCAATGTAGGGTTTAAAAGAAAGGGGTGAGTCAAAGATGAAGCCTAGGCTACGGGCTTGGGGGACAGGCAGGATGGTGACTCCATCAATAGTTATTGACAGTGAGGAAGGAGAGGAAGGATGAGGGGGGAAGATAAGGAGTTCAGTTTTAGCCATGTTGAGTTTGAGTTGACGTTGAGACATCCAGGTAGAGATGTCAGAGAGACAGTTGATGAGACGAGCTTGAACAGAGGGAGAGAGAGAGGGAGTAGAGAGATAGAGTTGAGTGTCATCAGCATAGAGGTGGTATTGGAAGCCATGGGAGGCAATGAGTTTGCCTAAGGATGAGGTATAGATCGAGAAGAGGAGAGGGCCAAGAACAGAGCCTTGAGGAACACCAACTGAGAGGGGGAAGGAGGAGGAGGCGGAGTTGGAGAGAGACACATTAAAGGAGCGGTCAGAGAGGTAGGAGGAGAACCAGTTATGGACAGAGCCACAAAAGCCAAGGGAGTGAAGGGAATCCAGCAAGAGTGAGTGGTCAACAGTATCGAAGGCAGCAGAGAGATCAAGGAGGACAAGAATGGAATAGAGACGTTTAGATTTAGCCACCAGAAGATCGTTGGTGATCTTAGCGAGAGCAGTTTCAGTAGAATGAAGGGGGCGGAAGCCAGATTGGAGGGGGTCAAGGGAGGAGTTGGAGGATAGGAAGTCAAGGCAGCGGGAGTAGACAACACGTTCAAGCAGCTTGGAAGCAAAAGGAAGGAGTGAGACAGGACGATAGCTAGAAGGGTCAGAGGGGTCAAGAGTGGACTTTTTGAGAATAGGAGAGACTGTGGCATGTTTGAAGGCAGAAGGGAAAGAGCCAGTAGAGAGGGAGAGGTTGATGATGTGCAGGAAGGAAGGGGCGACAGTGGGAGTAATGGAGGTGAGGAGGCGGGAAGGAATGGGATCAAGGGGGCAAGTGGAAGGGTTGGAGGAGGAGAGCAGAGAGGAGATTTCCTTAAGGGAGGCAGGGGAGAAGGAGGACATGAGAGAAGGAGGGGGAGGAGGGAGAGGGGTGGGAGTGGGAAGAGAGGAGTGGGAAGCGATGTCGAGGCGGATCTTGTCTATCTTGGAGGTGAAGAAGGAGGCAAGATCCTGAGCAGAAAGGGAAGAAGGAGGGGGAGGACAGGGAGGCTTGAGGAGGGAGTCAAAGGTAGAGAACAGGCGGCGAGGGTCCCGAGAACAGGACTCAATGCGGGAGGCATAGTAGTGTTGTCTAGCAAGGGAGATAGCAGAAGTAAGGGTGGAGAGACAGAATTTGAAGTGAAGGAAGTCAGCGTGAGAATGGGATTTGCGCCAGAGTCGTTCAGCAGCACGAGTGCAAGAACGGAGGTGGCGGATACTAGGGGTGAGCCAAGGACGGGGGTTGTGGGAGAAGGCAGGGCGGGAAGAGAGAGGGGCATGGGAGTCAAGTGTGGAGGAGAGAGAGGCGTTGAGAGCAGAGACAGCGGAGTCAGGGGAGGAGGAAGAGAAGACTGTAGGAAGAAGGGGAGAGAGAGAGGAGGCAAAGTCCAGGGGATCAATAGCTTGAAGGTCACGGAAGGGGCGTAGAGAAGGGGAAGAGGAGGGGGGACAGTGGGAAATGTTGAAAGAGGCAAGGAAGTGGTCTGATATAGGATGAGGATCGAAGGAGAGATCAGCGACAGAGCAGTTTCTAGAGAGGACAAGATCAAGAGAATGGCCATTAGTATGGGTGGGGGAGTTGGTCCAAAGGTGGAGGTTGAAGGAGGAGGCTAGGGAGAGGAAGCGAGAGACTGAGGGCTGAGATGGGTCATCAACATGAATGTTGAAGTCACCAAGGATGAGAGTGGGGATATCAACAGAGAGGAAGAAAGTGAGCCAGGACTCAAAGTCAGAAAGAAAGGAAGAGAGAGGACCAGGGGGACGGTAGATGACAGCAACACGTAGATGGAGGGGGGAGTAGAGGCGCACGGAGTGAGCCTCAAAGGTATGGAAGGAGAGAGAGGGGGGAGGAGAAATTGGTTGGAACTGACAGGATTTAGCAAGAAGGAGGCCCACCCCACCACCCCGTCCTTCAGGGCGGGGTTGGTGAGAGAAGGAGAGACCCCCACAGGAGAGGGTAGCAGGCGTGACAGAGTCCGAGGGAGTGATCCAAGTTTCAGTAAGGGCAAGGAGCTGGAGGGAGCGAGAGAGGAAAAGATCATGGATATAGGGAGCTTTACTGATAGATGAGCGACAGTTCCAGAGGGAGCAGAAAAATGGTAGTTGATGAGGGGGGAGGCAAGGAATAGGGATAAGATTGGGAGAAGGGGAGCGTCGTGGTAGGCTAGAGACAGGAGGAATAGGGATAAGATTGGGAGAAGGGGAGCATCGAGGAAGGCTAGAGACAGGAGGAGTGGAAGGGGAGCAAGGAGAGAAGGTAGCCAAGGGAGAAAAGGATGTATGGGGGAGGTTAGAGAGTGGTAATCAGTTGGGGGGGAGGAAGAAGCTGGGAGGAGAAAAGTAGAGGGAGAAAAAGATGAACAGGAAGAGGAGAAGGGGAGGAGGGAAAGAAAAGGTGAGAAAATAGGGCAGGCATGTTAGTGAGTAAGATAGGTGGGGAAAATACAGTAAAAAAGAAATGGAGAAAAGTAGTTGTAAGGTGTAACAGGAAGGAAGGTGCAACAGATGATCCACCTAGTTTCCTGTAGCTACTGGGTGGCCTTCTATACAGGACAGCAGCCAACCAGGAAACTGGGGGTGTGGTGTGAAGCTGAGGGTTGAGGCTTGACCAGAAAGACGGAAGGCCATCAGTGCTAGCCTTGACCCTGTCCAGAATGCCTCAATGGTGTGGGTGCACCAACCAATGTACTCAGAACCCCAAGAGTGCTGGCTCAAGCTTCGGTCCTGACAGTAACGCACCCTTATGACAACTGGTCTCTTCTCTGAACACACACACACACACACACACCTATTAAAAGCATACACCTCTTTTGACATGGTGAAATGTTAAAAGAAACTAGGCAACGTGAACTGACAGCTCAGGACAGGATGGCATATACATAGAATCAAGTCACTCAAACAATTTGAGAAAATATTATCTTTATTTCCAGATGTGTATAATCAAGAATCCACTGCTGTACAAAGAAAAGTCACTCTCCCCTCCTGAGGTGAGAGAAATTGTCATCTGTCTCTGTCTCTATTCATCCAAATACCTTGTGGTCTCAGTTGCATTTTTCTCTCTCTCCTTCATCCTTCTCCCAGCTCCTTTGATTATTATTATTTATTCAGAACCCACAGTATGCTAGGTGCCTTAGAGACAAATGAAATACACACGCTTCCAGCTTCCCATGATGACTTTATAATCGACATGACACAAGACGTGAGCAAAAGGTGGGGAGCAAGGAAAGGGAAGACAAGAATACAATAATAGGATTTTCTTAATGAATGTTTTTAAACAAGTAAAAATATTTTAAATAGATAGAAATGCATGATGCCATTCTGTATGACTGGATAGTCAGACAGCTACTGGGCAGCCACCTATCAGGCCTCCTCTCTGCATTCTTAACCCCTGGATTCCTCCCTAGTAGAGAGTATGGAAAGTTAATTTATTCCCATTCCCACACACTTTTCAGTAGCAGACTCACCTGCTCTACTACTGTTGAAGGTCACCTACAAAGGGGTGAGCAAAGCTACACCTCTTATGATTCAGAAGGTGCCCCTTCCACACAGGCTCTTTAAATGTCCATCACACAGAATAATTTTCAGGTTCTGAACAGCTTCAGATCAATTTCCGTAGATCTGACACTCCAAGTTTGACCCACCAAGCACAGGGTGTATAAAAGGAGTGACGCACATAAGAGTCTGATTTCCAAACCTATGCCTGCAAAAGAAGAGGCTATCTTACATTCAGATTTATTTTGCAAGTGTAAATTAGGAGGGCTGTGCCCTTCTGCTTGTAAACCAGGGAGAGAAGAATGACAAAAAGTAATAAGTACACACACATGGAGAAACCTAAATGGCTTTCTTACTCCCATTGTCACTATGGTACTTTTGTAAACCAGCAGTAATTTAAAGGGAACCTAATTAAGAAACAATATACTGATACCAGCTGCATTAGAGATGCACATTGATTGATGCGTTGCCATTCTTCATGTAGTTTAATGCACACCAAACATGATTCACGGTTACCCAAAAACCAAAATAAACATCTTGTAACACTCCTTATAAATATATAATAGCATATACAACAAGCTGTTCAAATGGCTTCACATTTCTGCCTAGCTGACTTCTGCTAAGAAGTCTTTCATAGCTTCTATAAATGCAGGGGAAAGGAACAGGCTGAACAACCATGAAAGAATTCAGGCTCCACCTAGCGGACAAACCTTACCATTTCTTAAAAATAAAATGATTCAGTGTATGGTGATAGGGAAGAAGAGTATAATACTTGCTTCCCTACCTGGCTAGACACCTTCCAGCACATCGTACGAGTACACAACAAGTTCAGGCTTGCTTTACAGTTGTATCTGTTGTATTCCTCATAGACAGGCAATGATTGCTTATCTTGTATGCTCATTGATTCATACTTGTTCTTGACTCGTACTTGTTACAATAATGTAAAATTGTTTTCTACTGCATCGGAGGTTGAAGTTTAAAAAGTAGGAACACAATCTATATATGCGAATCTGCATGTTCATAACAAGGATGCTATTATTCTGCTTGACAAGGTCTGTCTTTTCATAGCCTGGTAAAGGTTATGCTATGCCATGGAATGTAGGCTTTTTGCTGCATAGTATAAAACCTTATGCCTCTTATATCTTTGTGGCAGTAACTCAGAGAAAATGACCCTCCAAAAGATAAGTGGTTTCCAGATTCAAACAAAGCTCACTAGGTAAAAACAGATGTGCAGCTGGCAAGACCGAGCATACCCCAGGGTGGAAAATTGCGGGTGATGTGGCCCGGACCATGTCAGGGCACCAGATGCACATGCCCACAGCTGGGGAGCCGTCCCACTGCCCACACAGTCCAGGTAGGGCCAGGAGCACAACAAATGTGCGGGTGGGTAGGCCCACCCGCGCACTGCTCCAAGCACTGCACTCCTTGCCATGATGGACAGACAAGGTGGCCAATAAGACACAGCTATGGGGGCCAGCAATGACGGCCCCTGACTTGGGGCAGGTTTGCCGCACCAGAACAAATGTGCTAGTTCACTGTGGCCCACATGGGCAGCCTTTAGCCCAGGCTGTGACCTCGGAGATTGTCTGCAGGTCACATCTCGGGTTAGCTGCCAACACTCCCCGGCTGCCAACATGTGCCAGTGGGACCCAGGCTACAGCGGGCCAAAGTCACATCTGCTTTTTACCCACTGTCCTGGAGCTGCTTCCATGTTTCTTCTCTCCTCTCTGCCCTTTATTTATTAAGCAGATTTTTACCCATTAATTTAGCTAATGTGCCAGATAATGACTCAACGATTGAGACAAGCTAAAATGTGGTGATTGCTGCTCCATTGGAAGACTCAGAAAAGTGGAGTAGCAGTCTCTTGGGGATAGTTTTGTTTTTGTTTTTTTCTCATATTACTGCCAAGAAATGCTATTAGTCACATTTGTCCCAGGATCAGGCATCTGACTGCTGGAGGCTGGGAATGAAGAGCAGAAAATGGGCCACCCCAATTATGGCTTGCTTTGCACTTCTCTGAAGCAATAAAAGCTGGTTACTGTTGGAGACATGATGCAGGGGTAGATGGACCATTGGTCTGATCCAGTATGGTACTTCTTATGTTAAGATCTCCAGTCTTAGGGAGGTATTGGGGAGGGGGGGGGTCTGGTTTAAGATCTTTTACGAAACTTACGGTTTAGTTCTTGAGTAAAAAAAACCTTAATTTTAAACTCTTTTGAGAGTATATTCCTGGAATTAATAGTTTCTTTAAGTCCTGTGTCCATGGAAAAAAGCACAGGAGATTTTTAGTTTGCATTAACTCTATGTGCAAATTATTTTTAAGTCTTTCAAAGAGATACATTTTATATTCTTTTCATGTATATTTGACAAAAATTACAAACTAAAACCCTGGATCAAAACATTCCCAGCTTTTGTGATGTTTGCATTTCAAAGCACTATTTTGCAATGTAGCCTTATTGTGATTAAAAATCTATATACACACATTCAGGGACACAACTAAGAAACTTCTTTTGGTGATGGGGGAACAGGTGTCTGTTGGAAGGCTTCAGGAGAGTGACAGTGAGTGCGTTACCCCTCTCCCTGCATATACACTCACTGTCATTCTCCTGAAGTCTTCCAAGCTCTCTTTAATTAGAGTGAAGGAAAATGGTTAAAACTAAAGTATTTCTTTTAGGGGATATGGAGGACAGAGAACCAGAGAACTGGGACCAGAGACCCCCACCACGACCATCACCACCCCATTCATGATGGGGAATGAAGGAAGAATACAGAATGCTTAGTTAGCTATGTCTTCCACTCATGGTTCTGTTTCTTCCCCTGCTTCTCCCTCATAGGAAATAAACAGCACGTGGAAAACAAACAGAATATTGGCATGTGTAAAGTTCAAAATAAACAGCAGCTTCAAAAATGTGGTATTGAGGAAGGGAGAGGAAGTGTGTGCTCCTGAGGATTGGAGGGGAACTAGTCACTGCAATCATTTAACCACATGACTCACCTGGCTCATGAGTCAATTGGTGCTTAAGCATTTGTGAAATCAGCTCCTACTTCCCTAGCTCTCCAAAGATGCATGTGTTGAATTTTACACATGCCAATATTCTGATTGAAATCTATGGACTTAATCAGTTATAAATTTAAGGACATGCACAAGTCTTTTCCAGAACTGAGTTTTAGAATGTAAGGCCACAATTGAATCCACAAACCACTTACTTCAAACTATAGGGTTTTTGGATAGTGCCCTAAGTTATTTAATGCCTGACAGAAACATACATGACAGTGGCCCGACTCAGTCTGGGGAGGAAAACTGAGGTGGACACAGGACAGACCTGGTCACCAAACAAATGTGCCTGAGGTCAGGCACCATCCCACTGCCCACACGGTCCGGGAACGGCGTGGAGAACCACAAATGTACGGCCAGCCACTAGCCCGACCCCCACACTACACCAAGCACTCCACCATGACAGGCAGCCATGGCAACGAATGATATTAAACCATGGTGGCTGGCCATGGTGGCCCCAACCTGGGTCAGTATACCAGCCTGGAAACAGTATACCAGCCCACTGTGGCCCGGTTTGGTGGATCTTTGCTTGGGCTGTAACTTCAGAGTTTTCCAGGGTCACAGCCCAGGCTAGCTGCTAACACAGCCTGGGGCAATCCTGGGCCAACATCTGGCGTTGCCTGCACACATGTGCAAGTGAGGTCCGGTCCAAGTCAGGACAAAGAGGACCACAGTATGCTATTGTCACATCTGTTTTTACCTCCTGACTTAGGGTTAAGAGGCCTTTGAGAATATTTGCAAAGTAAAGTATAGGTGGATGCACGCAAACTATGGTTGAACCTACATAGTAAAACCTAGCACATATTTTTAAGCTATAGTCAGCTGTCATGCTATGTGTGTGTAGATGTGACTATAGATGCCTGAATATGATGAGTTAATGGGAAATGCTACATAATTAGATGACCTATTTCACAATTTCATTTGCCTCGCTGGTGTCAGGTGTACGTGATTCCATCAGCTGCCAATATATTAATTATTTTATATGCTATGTATATACTATGAAATAAGAGCATTTCACATAAGATGATACACAGAATGTTGTCATTGTGTGGTAAATTTGATAATATTTTTGCAGTATACAATGAACAACACATGTTTAACAGAAGTCAATCTATAGACTTAGGTAGTGTAATTCTTTGGCATTGTCTGTATAGTGCTCACAAATAAAATAGTGATACTTCTTCTATTCCTTAAATTATCAATCTTAATTGACTAATTGTGTTGCGTTAAAACCATTAATTGACTAATTAATTCCAATCAGCGTAATTTGGGTGTCCGTGTGTGGAACTTAAGGCTGAGGAAGGAAGGAAGAAGTAAAGTTGCTTCATTGTGGACTTTTAACAACAGTAGGAGCTTTTGATTTTTTTTAAAAAAATGTTACTTTTTATATTTAAAAATATCTTTTAAAAAAATTAAATATTTTAATTTTGTTAAGCCTGTACTTTAGCCTGCAATCAATGCATTAGATGGTTCGTCTGTCTGATTAACTGAGTAGTGTTTATAACCCTAATAATTACCGTACCATTTTAAGGTAATTATCATGTGCACAATATTTCCTATACAATATTTCTACAGAGTTAGATGTATTCTATATTCCTGGTTCAGAGAAGAACCATGTGCTGGCCTGGCTGCCTGAGAAACTCGATGTGGCAGTTTGTGGCAGTTTCATTTCAAAAATTAAATAACTATTTTTTTTAAATTATTTTAAAAATAAATTAGCATGAACTGGAAGGGGGGGCGGAATCAGCAAACTGTGTTGTATGGAATTGTATTGTGTTCTTCTCTTGATGACAGGCAATATGTTGGACCTAAACCTATCAAAGGTTCAGATTATTCATCCTGTACCTCAAACCAGCGTAATTTGGGTGTCTGTGTGTGGAAATTCAGGTTGAAGAAGGAAGAATTAAAGTTGATTTATTGTGGACTTTTAAAAATAGTTCATTTCATTTTTAAAAATAATTTGATATTTTATGTTTAAAAATATTTTAAATTAAATATTTTAAATGTTTAAGCCTGTACTTTAGCCTGCAATCAATGCATTAGATGATTAGTCTGACTGATTAACTGAGTAGTGTTTATAGCCTAATAAATACCTTACCATTTCAAGGTAATGAACATATCCACAATATTTCCTATACCATATTTCTACAGAGTTAGATATGTTCTATATACCTAAAATTAGCACATTATTATCTATTTTACATTATATAAGGGAACAACTGTAATATTCTAAAAACAAAATCTGGGGAATGCTAGTAATAAATTGTTGATATTATGTACAGCAATCATCTGTGTTACTTGGGGAATGTAACACAGAAAACACCTGTAATGTTGTATTGTTATTATATAGAGAACACCCTGTACTGCCGTAGTAATGCTCACTGCTTTCAAAAGAAAAATGTCACTTGTCCACTTCAGATATCATCATGTCAGCCATGGTGTGTTACTTTTAAAGAGTGCTCTATTTACACTGGTACCTGTTACGGAGGGAATGAGCATATTTACCTCAAATCATGTGATATGCTTTTGCTACTCTTTAAAATACGCAAAGCATTACATCGCATTATAAACACACTGCACTCCCGTGTAGTATTACAAATACATTGCATTAGGTGGCGTCCGTATCTATGTAATAAATAGCAAAGCCATGTGATAAATTCTTTTTATCATGCTCTGAGAAAATCCTCATGTGTCCAGTGCCTTTATTCTGTGTCTGTCAGGATGTTTTTAAATAAGCAAGGCGATGAGGGGTAGGGCCTGTGGCCTCTGAGTGGTACTGCCATGGAGCACCCACTCAGATGGAGTACACGAGGAGAGATTCAAATGGGCAGCTCCCTGCATGGTTAACCTGGCCGTGGAGGCAAGTGCCCCATGCACTCCCTCTACCACGGACCGTGGGGGACGGGCACCAGGTTGGTCTTTGCAATTGACATGTCCCTGACATGAGCACTGGGAAACCAAGACTCTTCCGCACTCCTGGCCAGTTCTTGTGACTTGTAAAGGCCATGTCCCCCACTCACAGTGCCTATGAGCAGCAGTCCAGTCTGCTGGCATGACTGATCACCCCAGTTCATACAGGTTGGGGCTCCGTGGCCACCCGTTGCCATAGAGCTATGAGAGCTTGGACAACTTCGTATTTCCCATCAGTGCACTGTGCATGTCCATGAGTGGGTGATCTGTGGCTCATGGGAGTGTGCATCCCCCCATTCCACCTTCAGATGAGTGGTGGACTCCATGGCTCCTGACTCTCCATGCAGGGTAGCATCTCATCGAAAAACACCCTTAGAATTAACCTTGTGATTCCAAACTTTCAAGCAGCTCCTACTAGTTCTAATAGTCTGCCAAAAATAAAAGTTGCCTTCTTCCTTTCTTATATTGGAATTTAAACACATGCAGAGGTATAGGATGAATAATCTAAATGAGTGGTAGATATAAAGTCAATATACTTCTTGTCATCAGGAGTAGAACCACCTGCTGACTGTCAATGGATCTTGGTGAGGCAGTTGGAATAGCTCGCTGTGTGGCAGTTAAGGGCCTCAAGATTTGCTGTGGTATCCTGTGATTACTAAGAGCTGCTGTTTGAGTTACTTGATAGGTAAATGTCAATTCATTTTCTATGGTTGTTTTTCTCCTGTGTAACTAAGTTGAAGACCTTCTTCTCTGTAAAGGGAGGAAAGAGTAAAAGCTTTTCCTCTAAAGTGAGTACCTGTGACTGAATTTAAAGCCAGGATGGAAGCCATTACCGGAATTAATTGTCCCCCAGGATAATACCTCTGGTAATTTCATTCTAAGGGTGTTTTTAACCCTAACCTTTTGCCAAGAAAAAAATGACACTCGAGTTGTCTTGGGGTAGATTTCTACCCCAAGCTAATTTTAGCTTTGGGATTGAAAATGTGCAATAAATTTAACTTTTTTTTACAGTAGTCACACAATCTATGACCTGCACACACACACACACACACACACACATTATAGAGTCTGTTTTATGAGAAATGTCTGTTCCACACATGAATAAATAACAACCAACACTACTCGTTTTTCTTTGCAAACCAGGGGCGGCTGGTGGCTTTTTAGTTTGGAGGGGGAGTAAGGCCGTCCGGGCCGGCGAGCCAGTGGGCGGAGCCAGGGCAACGGTGGGCGGAGCCAGGGCAAAGGTGGGCGGAGCCAGAAAAAAACCCAGCAGCAAGGAGTTCCCAGGGTGAACATCAGAAGATGGAAGAAAACACAGTAGTCTAAAATGGACTTCAAGCTTAAAATGAATAACGTATAAACCCCAAGCACAGGGAAACAGTGACACAACCCAGCAGCACATCAAGCTTAAAATGAATAACGTATAAACCCCAAGCACAGGAAAACACTG
>QEPC01010320.1:1549889-1567362 GCA_003113815.1 Sphenodon punctatus
TACCAAGTTATAAGTTAGAGTTAGGTTTGGCAGGACCAGGAGGGGCATAGCCCCCTCCCCCCCGACGAGGCTAATAAAGTTTGGTGCGGCCTTATTTCATCCACAAAATGGTGTCACGTGTCTTCTTTCAGGGTGGGGGGACAAGTAATGGAATACACATGGTCCCTGCCCTAGGGCTTACAATCTGAGAGATGGGGTGGGGGACAAGGAAGGGGAAACAGAGGGAGAGACAAGAAGTATAACATTCACAAAGATGCGAGGTCTCAGGTGCAGATGCTTAGCTTGGTTACATCAAGATGATGGCTGGCTGGTCCATGTGGTGAGGATACGAGTACACAGACCTCAGATAACAGTTTGTACTGGATGGTAGGTATCAGCAGGAGTTAGGTGAAGTGAGCGAGGAGTAGGGGAGGGCAGAGCGGAGAGGTGGGTCTTGAGGAGGGATCTGAAGGTACGAAGGGAGGGGGCAAGGTGGTTGTGGGTAAGGAGGGGGTTCCAGGCATGGAGGCCAGCTAGGGAGAAGGGACAAAGGTGGTTAGGGGAGCAGAGGAGCATGGGAGGGGAAGAGAGGGGACATAGGCATTTGAATGATCAACAAGAATATTTGAAACTTACAGGAGAAATTAAATTAATCTAGTTTCTTCTAGCAAATATTATATAGGAATGTATGGCAAAATTGCACTGTCTGTCTGGAACCCCCTTGGCTGGTATTCTCTGTACATAGCAAAATCCCAAAGAAGAAGTCAACATTTTTGAAAATCAAAGTAACTGGACTAACACCCATTGAGGTATTTCAGAGAAAACACAAAGGACAGTCTTTTGCTGAGAAAGGAGTTTTCATCCTCTCCTAGTAGTAGAGCAGTGAGAATGGAAGCTATTAGATTGTTCTTTAACTGAAGTAAAGGTTCAATCTAACTGTTTTCTTATTGCTGGAAAAAACAAGCCCCAAGCTTATCAGCTTTCATGTTTTTCAGGAAATGAAAAAGAATAGAACTGGATTACTTTCCTTTTGCAGGTCTGAGGTCAACAAAGAACAGCTTTTGGGTCAATCTCACTGCCTTACACTTTTTGAATGGCCAACAAGTTCAAGTTAGCTGTACCACGGTAGCTGACCGCTGCTTTCAACACAATGCTGTTATATGCTGCTTCTATGCAGAGTTGCAAACCTGCGTTGGGTGGTGGTTTTCAACTTTTATCTACCATATTCCTCCTCTCCCCTGTCTGTAGCACTTCAAGTCCCGCACCACACAAACAACCTGGCTCTTCTGTCTCTCTTCCCCTTGCCTCCCTCTCTGTCAGCGTATTTATTATTATTATTTTATCATTTATATACCTCTTTCAGTGTTCAAAAGGGATTTATTTATTTATTTATTTTTATTTACAAAACATTTATATCCCGCCCCCTTCTGTAACTCGGCAGCTCGGGGTGGTGAACAACATAAAAACATCACAATAAAATAATCTAAATTACAATATATAAAATATATAAAATCAACACATAAAATGGCAGCTAACAAATAAAATAAAATCCCCTCCCCACCCCCTCCCTGAAGGCCCGGCAGAACAACCAGATCTTACATCATCTGCAGAAAGAGGGGAGGTCAGGGGACAGACAGGCCTCTAACGGGAGAGAGTTCCACAGCCAAGGTGTGGCCACTGAGAATGCCCTCCCCGCTGTCACCACCTGGCATACCCGGGGGACTTCGAGCTGGGTGCCCCCAGCCGACGGCAAGGGCTGCAAAATTACCCAAAGCTTGAGGCGGTCTCACAGGTAACCAGGACCTAAGCCATTTAGGGCTTTATAAGTCATAACCAACACCTTGAATTTTTATTTATTTTATTTCGTAGATTTTTATACCGCCCCATCCTGCAAAGCAGCTCGGGGCGGTTAACAACAATAAAAATAGTTTAAAACATTTAAAATACAATATAAAATACATCAATAAAACAGGGCAGTGTGCATAAATAAATATATAAGTGGGGGATTAAAACTCACCCCCCCCTCCCTCCCAAAGGCCTGGGCAAACAGCCAGGTCTTACAGTTCCGCCGAAATGTCAAAAGGCTTGGGGCCAGGCGAGCTTCCTCCGGAAGGGAGTTCCACAGCCGCGGCCCCACCACCGAGAATGCCCGCTTCATCGTGGCCCCCCGCTTAACACGGGGGACCTCCAGAAGGGCACCCCCGGCAGACCGCAGGAGCCGTTCCGGGGCTATTGTCTTCTGCGGAATTGGTCCCAGAAGACAATAGGCAGCTAGTGCAGAGTCTGGAGCACCGGTGTAATGTGCTCGCGGTGGCCCATCCCTGTTAGGAGGCAGGCCGCCACATTCTGCACCAGCTGTAGCCTCCATACCGTCACCAAGGGTAGCCCCATGTAGAGCACATTGCAGTAGTCCAGTCGAGAGGTAACGAAAGCATGGATAACAGTGGCCAGTTCCGAGTCCGAGACATACAGTCACAGCCGTCGCACCAGATGTAGTTGGAGGAATGCTCCTCTCGCCACAGCCTCCACCTGACAATCCAGGTGGAGGTGCGGATCGAGGAGCATCCCCAGACTACGTACCTAAGCGGCAAGAGAGGGGCAGACCCTGCTAATGATGGGAGCCACCACCACCCAGCCCTGCCCACCAACTTCACCTCTGTCTTGTCAGGATTCAGTCTCAGATGGCTCATTCTCATCCAATCCCCCACAGCTGTCAAGCATCGAGTAAGCACAGAGAATGCCAGGCCTGGGTCTCCAGAAAACGAGAGGTAGAGTTGTGTCATCAGCATACTGATGACATCGTACACCGAACCCTCTCATGACCTCACCCAACAGTTGAACAGGAGAGGGGTTAAAATAGAACCTTGCGGGACTCCACACATGAGATTTATAGTCCTTATCTAGTTCACCCTCACAGAAACCCTATGAAGCAAGTCATCATCCTCTCACTCTCCCTTCTCATTGCTACCCCATCATTGTCGACACATTCCAGAAGGAGACAAGGGCACACACAGCTGGGTTTTAATGGGTGCACTCTTTATTCCAATTCATACAAATCTGGGTGAGTAACAGTGAAAGGCTAATTGAGTCCAGTAATTGACTATCAACTTTAACGTTGTGGATAACAGATCCTAAGGCACCTCAGGTACCGCCCTTAAAACAGATAACTATGCCTCCTCCTCCATCCCATGACAAACATCGTGGGTGAGGGAACACGATCATGTCCACCATAGAACCAGAGCAAGGACAAGGTACAGAAGGCCTGCGGCTGCATATGCCTCCTTGGTGCCCTCAAATTTACCCCTCCCCGTGTGCACTTGCTGCACCCTGCTTATCCTAGGTCATGATCCCCGTATCTCCGAGAGAGATGCCTCTACATTGAACGTTAGGGGCATATGGGGTCCAAGAAAGATCTTTACCACTCCAAATAGACTCTCATGAATATGATGGTAATGGACCTTGTTTGAATAGCCTCAAAAGTACTCCTCAGTATGCTGCTAGGTTCCAATACAGGCTAGACTTGTGAAGTTTGCAGTACTTTTGAGGCTATTCAAACAAGGTCCATTGCCATCATATTCATGAGAGTCTATATGGAGTGGTAAAGATCTTTCTAATAACCCTGATGAAGGGTTTTACCCAAAACATGTTGGGTTAGGTTTGCATGTACTGTATATTACTTATACTGTTTGTATTTTTGTCTTTTATTGTTATTATTGGTATTCTCAGTACCTATCGTTATTTTGTACACTTACAGTGAAGTTTTTTAGGGTGGTTTTAGACAAGATGCAAATGGCGGCTGAGCCCTTTATCAGCCACCATTGTTGCCGCTCGTCTAAAACCCTAGCACGCGTGAATGCCGGATCTCTGCCGCGTGAAGCTGGCCCGGCGATCCTGCCCCTGTCAAGGCGGATCACCGCTGTGCCGGCTTCACGCCACACTTCTAGGTTCTTTGCCTGAGTGCGCACCCGCAGAAGGGCGCACATGCACACAACACTCCACGCCATGTCTGATGCTCTTCTGAACATCAGACACGGCGTTGAGAGGAAGGCGGGTGCCCAATGCCAGCACTGAACGATCCTGCTTGTGAGCGAGATCATCTAAAACTGCCCTTATAGTTACAGTGGCCTTGTCGTTAGTTTGATGCTCCATAATAACTTCGTACGAGGGGGAGGAGGATCACTGTATATGGAATTAACAAAAAGAAGACTGCTGCTGAACAGTCCACATGTAAGAATTGTGCTAGGTCTCCACCACCCTACTCTCCAGATTTTGCTGTACCCATGACAAGATTTCCCTTTCACGCTCTAAGGCCAGGTAGCCCAGGACCCCCAGCCAGGCTCTGTGATTCTCCTACTGCCGCCGGGCATTGCCTAGGCAAACCCCAACCAGTTGCAGCTTCCATAAGCTGCAACTGCAGTCACCTTGATGCTCACTCCTTCCTTGTATTGGGAGCATGGCAACGCTCTCATTGCCCTCACCCCCCTGTTATCAAGGGGGAGGCGAGGGGCAACTTTGGAAATTCCTGAAAGCTCAGACTGAGTGGAGCAAGGCATTATGGCCACTATACTCGTTCTTGCACCTATCCAGAATATCTTTTGTGTCCTGGCTGCGGGATAGGGCCCCCCTCCTTCTCTCCCCAATTTGAGAGCCACTGGGAAAGAAAGGTAAAATAATAATAATAATACTAAAAAAACCCGTTCTATCAGAATGGTATATGGAGCGTTAAAACTAAGAGAAATTTCTTTGCAGCATTTCTGCACTGATAGGAGCCAAGGGAGAAGTGGTATGTTTAGTTGGGGATGAGATAGCAAACATGCAGTGGCACATTCTCTTTGTATGCTCTTTGTTATCAGCACAACTAGCAGCATCATGTACTGTAAAATGAAAGATAACCATGGAGTGAGAGATAGCAGGCTTTGTGTTCTACAGATTTAACAGGACAGTCGGGTAATCAGACACTATGTTAAAGGACTGGGAGTTGAGCCACTCTGGAGTCCTGAAAGCAGATGGCAATATTTCAAAATGTTAGTTTGGGATTAAAATTGTATCTCTGCAGTACTTTCTCTTTTATATTATTTTTAAAAAAAATAAAAAATACCAGGGTTTTCTTCTTAATTACTTTTACATGTTGTGGAGTATGGTAGTATCTGTATATGTAAGATGCATATGTAAGCATTATGTTTTATTCCCTGTATTTAATGGAGACAGGTCTAAATGGAAATATTTTAGCACATATTTGGAACCACTGTCAACTACAGCTGAAGCAAATATTAATGCAAATGAATAAATCTGTCAAATTGCGCTATAAGAATTTGAAATGATGGACTGGGTAACACAACCACTGTTTGTTTATATTTTGTCAGATAGCCATTTCAGTTAAGCTATTTTGGTGATTTTGTTTCAGTATTTCGGTTACTTCATTTCAGCACAACTAGCATTACTGTGCATGCACAGCAGCTAAAATGAAGTAATCAAAAAACCCAAATTACTAATTAACTGAACCGAAATAAACGAATTCACAAAATAAGTGAAGCAGCCAAAACAAAATATAGCAAAATAAATGGATAGGCATACACCTGTTTTGACTGTGGATAACATTTGGATAGTTATCTGAAAATGTAAATAATATCTGCAAATACAAAATCCACTGTCTGTTTCAGCTGTGTCGTAACACAAAATGGATATTCACATCCAGAATTCTGGTTACGGCCAACCTGGAGATGACAACAGGTTCAGATTCAGGTGGAAAATCTGGTCTAGGTTCAGATTTCAAACCTCTTCAATAGAGTTATGCAACAGCTTTGTATCCATGTGAGGAACATGGGCCTTGAATGGCATCTCCACGGTTCCCAGGTGGTAGCCAGTTCCACAGTGTCATGGCTGCACCTTCAACCAAGTGACTTGAATTCTGACTTGAAGACCCCTCTGTTTTAGCAATGCAAACTCCCAGCCTTCTGACTAGCTGCCTGGTGGTATGTAGGGTCTTGCAGGAACAGGAAGCTGAGTAAAACTCTGTTTGGAGCTGTATGTCCAGCCTTTTGGGGGACTATTCCTGCCTATTTGTCTGCCTATTCCTGAGCCTGATGCCAGTTTGTCCATTTCCCTCTTCTTGAGTCTGTCTGCAGCCTCACCTTGCCCTCCAGACTTGCTTCTTTGAATCTGTACTTATTGCCCCCTGCCAATCAAGAATTCTGGTTATCCAGGCTGTTGCCCAAGTCTGCCTGAGCCTGAGCCTGCTGTTACTCTGTGACCCAGTCCTGGAAATCTTGGAGCCCTGACACACTGGTATTCAATCATTATCTTTTCCTATGTGCCCCCTGCTTTAATTTTTACTAAGCAAGCACTTTAGCACTCACACTCATACCACAGCAAAGACTTGTGTTTTGAATGTATTTAACACTGTGAAATATAGCTGGTGAGATATTCAAAAGTGTCATCTAAGTCATTAGGAACCCTTGTAATGTCTTAAGTGATTTAGATTGAGATAAAGTAGTTCCTCTTCACCCATTTTTGCAACTAAATGGCAGATGAAACTTAAAGTTGACAAGTGCAAAGTGATGCACATAGGGAAAATAAGCCAAACTATATGTACACAATGCTGGGTTCTAAATTAGGAGCTACCTCTCAGGAAAAGGATCTTGGAATCATTGTGGACAATACATTGAAACCTCAATGTGCGGCAGCAGTCAAAAAAGGAAACAGAATGTTAGGAATTATTTGGAGAGGAACAGAGAATAAAACTGAAAATATTATAATGCCTCTATATAAGGCCCTTTTAATATGAGACACACCCACTCATGTCCATGCATGCCCACACAGTGGACATGGGTGGGTGCGTCCCATTTGAAAGCAGCAGTGAGTGGGCACGTGTACATGCTCTCACATAATATGCACCTCCACCCATCACCACCACAGAGAGCAACCGGCAAAAATGCCAGTTGCTCAGGGGGCATGAGTCGGGATGCATGGAGGGGGGTGCACCCAGGTGCACACACACCCCTGCGCTGCCCCTGCAGTGGCACAGCCATAACCACCCTCCTAGTCATGGGCCCATCTAAAAGGGTCCTAAATCTCTGGTGCTACCACACCTTGAATATTGTGTGCAGTTCTGATCACACCATTTAAAAAAAGATATAGTAGAACTAGAAAAGGTACAAAGAAGGGGAAATGATAATGGGTATATGGAACAGCTTCCATACAAGGAGAGACTGGATAGGTTGGTGCTCTTCAGCTTGGAGAAGAGATGACTGAGAGGAGATATGATAGAGGTCTATAAAATCATGAGTGGTGTGGAACGAGTAAATAATAGGGAGCAGTTATCAACCCTCCCCAATAGTACTAGAACTAGGACACACTCCATGAAACTAAATGGCAGCAGATTTAAAACAATAAAGTTTATTTTACTTATTTATTTATTTATTTTAACTCAATGCAAAGTTAACTTGTGATATTTTTTGCTGGAGGATGTAGTCAAGGTCAGTACTATAGCTGGGTTTTAAAAAGGATTGGATAAGTTCTTGGAGGATAGGTCCATTAATGGCTAGTATTAACTAAGTAGATTTGGGGGATGTAACATCTGACTGTTGGGGGGCTGGGCTGGAAGTGAACAGCAGAGGGAATGGACCCTCCCATTGTGACCTATTGGGTACTTCTCCCAAGCAATTAAGATTGGAGACAGAATGCTGGGCTTGATGGACCATTGGTCTGACCCAATATGGCACTACTTAGGTTTCTAAATGATAATTTTTTATTGGACCAACTTCTGTTGGTGAAAAAATACAAGCTTTTGGGCCACAACGGACCCTTCCTAAGATATGTAGTGTTATAGTTATAAAGATTCCATTTTAAATGGCAACATTCAATGTATTCCATTCCAATCGAGAGACAGTGTGTGGTTAGCATGTTGGTCCCAAATGTAAGAGATGGAGACAATGTAGTTATTATTTATTATTATTTATATAGCACCAACAATGTACCTGGCACTGTACAATCAATTATATACAGGTCCCTACCACAAAGGGCTTACAGAGTAAAGGGAGGGGTGAATGTAGGGAGAGATAAGGATACATTCATGAAGGTGAGAAGTTGCAGGTTCATGTGCTTAACTTATTTATTTTATTTATTTATTTATTTCAATTTGTTAGCCGCCCCCTCAAACCTACGGCATCTCGGGGCGGCGTACAATATTATAAAACCCAATAATAACAATAAAATCAACAACAATAACCCAAACCCCAAAAATTTAAAACATCACTAAAAAACCAACCCCACCCCACCCCACCCTCTCACCCTCCCACCCTCCCATCCGAAGGCCTGGGAGAACAGCCAAGTCTTGCAAACACGTTGAAAGACCAACAGGCCTGGGGCCAGGTGAGCCTCCTCTGGGAGGGAATTCCATAACTGCGGCCCAGCCACTGAGAACGCCCTCTCCATTGTCCCCCCGCCCCATCTTATACAGGGGACCTCCAGAAAGGCACCCCTGGTGGACCGAAGGGATCACTCTGAGGCACGGAGAGTGAGGCAGTCCCCGAGATATGAGGGGCCCAGACCGTGCAGGGCTTTATAAATCAATACTAACACCATGAATCTGGTTTGGTACGCTATAGGCAGCCAGTGCAGAGCACGGAGCACCGGTGTTCTGTGCTCACGCCGCCCCGTCCCCATCAGGAGACAGGCCACTGCTGCAGCCTCCGAAGCAGAAACATGGGAAGCCCCACATAGAGCACGTTGCAGTAGTCTAGCCTCGAGGTGATGAAAGCATGGACGAGAGTGGCCAGATCAGGCCCGGAGAGGTAAGGCTGAAGCCTCCGTACCAGATACTGCTGGCAAAAATCAGCTTTAGCCACCGCCTCCACCTGCCGATCCAGACGGAGGCCCGAATCCAAAACCACCCCCAGACTCCGAACCTGAAGAGCAACAGGTGGGAGAACCTTCCTATCAGGGGGGCCAGCATCTCCCCACCCTTCCCACCATCATCACCTCCATCTTATCATGATTGAGCTTCAGTCTGCTCTGCCGCATCCAATCCGCCATGACCTCCAAACATAGGGAAAGTAACGAGACAGCAGGACCTGGGTCAGTTGAAAATGAGAGGTACAGCTGAATATCATTAGCATATTGGGTGAAAATTAACTTTGGGTGAAAATAAACGTTCAGCTCCATGCTCCAGGGGGTGGGGTTGGGCGACCCTGACAAGGTCAGATCGGGACACCGATTATACATGCGACTGACCAGGCTGGCCGGCGAACCTTCCCACTGCTTCCTCAGTGGTTAACAGAACAAACACTCACTATGGCTGGCCATCATGGTGGTCCCCAATTGCCGGTGGGGGATGAGACTTCAGATAAACACACGGGCCTGCAATAGCCTGTGTTGGCCTGCCTGGGCAGCTCTTGACCCGAACTGTGCACCTGGGTCTTCCGGCAGCCCACATCTGAGCCAGCACCAGGCTGGGGCAGCAGTGGGCCCACATCTGGTGGCCTAGTAATAGACATGACAATGGGTTTCTGGCCCAAGTTGGCCATATCAAGGTCTAGCAAGCCCCCATCATGTCTATTATCACCCTTAGTTAAAGGAAAGAGAAGGATTCTGAGTGTGGGAGGGAAGAGGAGGTGATTTCCTCCTCATGATGAGCTGGGGAAAGCCTGATGGAAGAGGTAGATATTCAGAAGGAATTTGAAGGCTGAGAAGGAGGGAGGAGAATGAAAGTATCCAGGAAGGGAGTCCCAGGCATGGGGGGCAGCAAGGGAGAAGAGGTCAGAAGGGGTCAAGAAGGGCCTTCTTAAGGACAGAGAAGACAGTGGCGTGTTTGAAGGCCAATGGAAAGGACCCAGAAGAGAGGAAGCGACTGGTGGTTGCATCAGAGAGGGCACAGCACTGGGGATAATCACTGTTAGGAGATGAGAGTGGATGGGGCCAGGGGTGGGTGAAAGGGTTGAATGAGTTCTGTCCGAACTCCGAACTTCTGAACTGCGTTCACCCATCCCTAGAGGGAAGTGACCTCATCAAGGGAAGCTAAAGAGAAGAGTAGAAGACAGGTGCGGTGGGGGAAGAGCAGGGAATGAAATTGGGGACAGAGAGGGTTTAGAATCAATGCCAAGGAAGATTATTCTATCAATCTTGTTGTGGAAAATGAAAAGAAGATCCTGTTCAGAAAGGGAGAAAGGAGAAGGAGGTTTCAGAAGTGAAGCAAAGGTCAAAAAGAGACGGCAGGGGTCGAGAGAGTGAAATTCAATCAATGTGGAGTAATAACATTCTTTGGCCAGGGAAAGGGCATTTCTAAATGTAGAGAGAACAACCTTAAAGTGGAGGAAGTTGGCAAGTTCAAATTATATCTTTTATTGGACCAACTTCTATTGGTGAGAACTTGCAAGCTTTTGGGGCCACACAAGGCCCTTCATCAGGCACGAGGAATATCTCTGCACACTAAGTGATTTAGGCACATCGGAACCCATAGAGTAGGAACTTGTATAAAGGTTCTATATTCTTGCTAGCAAATCCCACTTCAGATTTTATCATATCGTACCTTCTTTGGGGCTTTACCAGTAATCATCTGTATTGGTACTGAAGCCATTACAGCAGAATTCCTCTTATCCAGGCACCCCAGGGAACATGCTTCTTGATCGGATTAGAGAGATGTCCTGAAAAAAGTGTTTGTTGTTGTGTGATGGTTGTTGTTTTTTCTCTTTTTTTCAGAAATGCAGTGTATTTGAGCACTGTGGTAGACATAAGACATGTCCAGGATAAGAAAGGAACCAAACTGGAGAAGTCAAGATAAAAGGCTATTGCTGTTTTACAATATATATTTGATCCGTCTTTCTTTGCTAGAAGGCTCCTCTGGTAGTTGCTATCTTGCAGCATAGCAAATTGCTATTGACAATGTTACCCCCAAGAGTTTGGTGTGATGAGTCTGTACAACAATTTCAGTTGTCTCTTGTAATAAATATAGTCTAGGATCCAGAGGCATGTCCATCTGAAGTTGCTTTTCCAGGACATGTATTTTTCCACAGAAATGTGTTGAGGAAAGGGAGTAAGATGAAAGACTGCATGGAGTTTCCAATTTGTGTGTTGAACTCTTCAACTAATTTGTGAAAGCATCTATAAAAGAGAGCCTGGATTGCTGAGATAAATACATTTCATGATTGTCTCCTATATAATGATTCTATATTGTCATGTAACTTATTATTTTTGACAAACTGGGTTTTCTAACGTGAGTAACTCAATGCAGCTTTAGCTAATCTAGTCTCTTTTTCATAGTTGTGCTATCTTATTCTGTTAAACCAGTCTTCTCAATTCTACAGTTGTTCAGCCCAGTAGAAACATTTCAGCATTTGTCCTACAAGTTCACCTTTGCTAAAGAATAGCAATAAAGCCCTAAGGCTAATTCCAGGTTTATTCTCTCAAGGAAAGAATTAGGAAGCAAATCTTGGCAAAGTTCAACACATATAGGGATCCAGCGTCTCATCCTGTTCTCACCTAGGTCAATAGCAAATCCCCAGTGATTTAAGTGATTCTCTCTTTTTACAATTGACACAAATGTGTTTCCTCATTTCTCTTTCTTTCCTTAGAAATAACAACTCAAGGTAAATAATTCTTAAGGTTCCCAGCTGTCCTGATTTTATTTATTTTTTCAGGTCATTCCTGATTTTCCTGTCACTGTCTCAAAGGAGGGAGAAGCTCCTTCCAGGCAGCAATGTGCTCTAGATTTGTTTTCTAAATGAGAGAGAGCCAAGACACTTTGGACACCCTTGGTCCATGCTGCTACCTCTGCCTCCAGCCCAGCACTCATCAGCATCATTGATGTAGGGACATAATGACTAATAAAACATGTAGAACTATTCATTTGCAATTCCAGTTCTCAACCCAATTAGTGTTTTTATCAATTTGTTCCAAAGTATAAATACAGTGATCAGTGTGGAATCCAGGGTAAGCCCTTCCAGTACCCTCACACCCAAAGTGGCTAATAGTCATCTTCAATTTAATGGATATCATTCCAAGATCTTTGGTGTTATCCAAAGATATTCTGTTGTGTCCCTGGTCTCTCCCCCTCACGGTAAATTGTAAGCCGCCCAGAGCTGCCCTGCAGAAGGGGCAGGGTATAAAATTGTAAAATAAATAAATAAATAAATAGTTCATGTCTTGTCCAGACTTTTGATGGTCCATGTCCTGAAATTTGATTATTGTAATTTGGGAATTAATTGATTGATTAGTTAATTATTCATACAACTCTGATAGCGTCTTTCAAATAAGTTCAGCAAGCTTGGATATGGTTGTTTACCCCTAAATAGTTTCTTATCCCATACAATTGGAATTTAGCTTCTTTGTTTGTTATAATGGGATTACAATTATTTTGTTATTTCAAAGACCTCAATTGCTAGTAAGGGGCACATCAGTCACATAAAATATGTGGGATAACCACTTTTTTTGTTCATTAAATAAAGCTACAATGTCATTTGAAAATAGCTCAAATCCTGAAAAATGAGTGAGTCTGATCCCAAATGCTGCAGATCGCACACAGAGCCACATGTAAGTCATGTGGATTCCTATTGTAGACACATTTTACCCCCCAGAAACCATGCACATTTGCACAGGATCCACAGTGATTGGGATCGGATTCACCGCCCATAGAAGTAAAAGTTTCATTGAAATGGATCTGCATTTTGTGTCTGGAATAGTCATGGGCATCATAAAACTATGAACCTAATCTTGATCCTTATGGAGTCAATGAAACTTTTACTGTTGGCTTAAGTTGAAACAGCTGCTTTGGGTTCCTCTGTCAGTAGTTTTACCCACACAGCGGCCATTCATGACCACGTACAGAGCAGTCCTGAAAAATCCAGTGTGCCCTGTGCAGGCCAGGGTGGCTGCTTCCATGGAGAGGGCAGCCATGCTGGGAGCTACTCATCTGATGCACTCCCCACACACATTGCGGGCATGGGTGCCCCACAGCCACACCCCTCAGCAGCCACAGACCCCCACCCCCTTTCTCCCACGGTGCTTGTTGAAAAACACCATTTGAAGACATACAGTTTGAATAACAAAAGGTACCTTGTTGTCCACCCCCACCCCTTCAGATAGGAATCTCTATGTGTGCCAAGTTTTGAGATTAATTAGTTGGCACTGGCA
Source organism: Sphenodon punctatus (assembly GCA_003113815.1). Lineage (NCBI taxonomy): Eukaryota > Metazoa > Chordata > Lepidosauria > Sphenodontia > Sphenodontidae > Sphenodon > Sphenodon punctatus. Next base: position 1,562,994 of record QEPC01010320.1, read on the forward strand.
GCTCTTTTACAGATTAAAAATGCAGTAGTGTCACTGTTTTCTTAAGGGATAGCCTCTGCAACCCTTGCCAAACTGATTAGTAAACATATCTCATATTCATTGATTTCAGTGAGGTCACTTATGAGAGTGGTTGCTCACCAAAGGTTTTCACAATCTAGATCTACACTCACTGCTGAATCTAAAGCACCTGATTGTGCATTTGAAGCATTTGTATCAGGACTGCCAGATCATGGGTGGGCTGGAGGCCTTGCAGAATCAGGCTCAGGCTCTGAGCCCATGGGGGTCAGCCTGATGGGTGAGTATAATACCAGGGTCTGTAGCCTATGCTGAGGTCAGTAGCCAGAAGTCAGTTCAATAAGCAAGCACAGCACAGGGGACAGAATGGAGGCAGGGGGTGGAGTTAAACTAAGCCAGAGTCTGGAGCCTATGCAGGGGTCAGTAACTGAAGAGTCACTCCTGGGGGAGGAGTCTACGAGGAAAGATGGTAAGTGGGCTGGAACCAAGCAGGAGGAAGGTTGGATAGTCATTGGAGAGCTAAGTAGGGATGGGTGAACAAAATTGAGTGCAAAAATTCGGTTCGGTTCGGAAATTCGGTTCGGTTCGGTCGACCGAACTGGTCAAGTTTGGTCTGAACTTTCAAACCACGTTCACCCATCCCTAGAGCTGAGTTAGGGAAGCGGCAAACTGAGATGAAGCACAAGCTGGGGAGAGCACACTGAGATAGGCTAGCTTTGAGCTGCTTTGAATGGACTGAAACACAGTCGAGCTGATATACCCAACTGAGAGTGTGGGCAGCCAATAGGAAGGCAGAGAGCCTCTGAATTTCCTGGAAGCTCATCTGGGCCAACTCTGCACAGGGTGATGCAGCTCAGCTGGAAGGGCGATAGAGCCAGCATCAGTGGGGCCCTGGCAATGGGTGTATAAATAGCAGCAGGGAATATGTTTGGGGTGCATAGGATGGCTACTTTCTTAATTTCATCCACCACCACATCCACTGTACAGAGCTGAAATTAAGGCAGCAACTATCTCCTGGACACTCTTCTCCCAACCAATATTTGAATTTGTTGGAAGGTGAATGAGAGGGTCAGGCCATCCATCATCAAGAGCAAGGGGAACAAGAGGTTTAGTGGAAAGAAGGAAAAGATGTCATCCTCCCCTTATTTTGGACTATTATTACTCCCGTGGTTTGAAGTGTCCTACTCAGTTGGTGGCTTCTATTTTTTAAAAAAATGTTTACTCCTACATACATCCTATGTGAAAGGCTGGGAGCTCCTATCTGTTCTTACTCCCCAACTGTGAGAAAAACACAGCTGAAGCCAGTATGGAGCACCAGGTTAACTAGGACTGGTTTACAAGTAGTCATGCCCTGCAGCTCTTCGAGAACCCCTGCCTTTCTTCCTTATTTCTCAACAGTTGGAGAGTTTGTCTCCAGTGTTTTCGCTCTCAGATTTAAATAGGGTTTTGCATCTGTTTTGTCAGCTCTGTTATCAAAACCAAAAAGCAAGGAACCGACCTGAAAATTGGCCCATGCCCAAATTTAATTAAACCTTTTCCCTGTATGTGTAGAGGAAACTGATTTCCCTCGTTATCGTTTATGTGGAATTAATTCTCCTTCACTAAGTTATCATTACATTGAGCAGACAAACACAGAGATCATGTTATTAAAAATAATACAATGGGTTCATAAGCAGTTAACTTTAATAGCTTGTGTCATTCTGATCCTGCATGCGGTTTAGACGATATTACTCACATCGCAGCTGCAACAGGCTAAAGGTCAATGACTAGGGCTACTAGATTCTCTAGACAACTAAGTGGAACAGTTTTTTTCCTGCTGAGATCTAAAGGCCAGATTGTAACTAAGACTTGCATAGGTGCGACTGGGACAGAAGGGAAGAAACTACGAGCACAGCACTTTCTTCTCTCTCTCTCTCTCTCTCTCTCACACACACACACACCAGACAGAGAGATACTATAGACTGACAGACATGCATATGGAGAGCTCGGCTGACAGGAAATAGAGGAGACTATTGCATCATTCAATGGATGTGAACTCCCCCCCGCGCACCCCGGCCTAAAGGGATGCCGTGATTCTAGACTGCCCCAACTCAGGCAATCTTTAAGTAAGACATTTTACTCATAAGTGGCCAGCAGCGGAGTGTGGTCAGCATTTGAGGACACAGCTAGGTAAAATCTCTAGGGACTGAATAAAGGCTTGAGAACACCTGGCTTCTATGGATGTGCAGAAGGCACACTGCGGCAGGGTCTGGCTCTCCTGCTTCAGAGCCACCTTACTTTGGCTTCTTGGGGAATTAGCTTACTCCCTGCCATACCCCAAACACTCTACAGTCCTTATTCAGTTCTCTGCTGCCAATACTGCATCCACAGAGGTTTGTTTAATTTGGTATTGGGCCTCCACCAAACCCCTTATAGCCTGCCTCAAAACTTCCCATATGGGGCTTATCCCAGTTAATGCCAGGTTCCCTTTTATCCATTCATCATTAAGGCCGTGTAGCAGGGCACAGACTTGCAGGACTGCTGTCCCTTTAAGAGCACAGTGCCAGGTGGATAAGGTAACGCCAGCCCTGTTAAAGAAAGACAGCCTGAGTGAGAAACTGACTGAGCAATAAAAGGGAGTGAGGCAGGACGTTGGCCCTTTAAGGGCAGACAACGTGGAGAGCTGATTGTGATTGTGGAACCCACTCCTGCTACATAAAGAAAAGCTGAAGTCAGAAACACATCAGTCTCAGTCTGAGCCTGATTGCTGCAGAAAGTACATTTTCTGGGCTTCTCTAGCAGGTCAGCTGGCCCTGGTACTGAAACTCTGCCAGAGTGGAGAACAGAAAACTGCTTGGACTTTGCTGCTGGCCAGACTGCTGAAAGGCACCAAGTCTGGAACGGAGAGAGCCAGCCAGTGGACAGATGCCTGACTAGGCTGGGATTATAGTTAAGGTTTGGGATGCTGGAGGGGTTGAATTTCTGGTGTTAGTAAAGCTGATATACTGAAGACTGTACTATAATGTGAATAAACTGTGATAAAGTTAGTTCCCATAGAGACTGAGTGATTGTGGAACCCTACATCCCAACTGAGGACTCAGGGGTCTGATCCTGTGGGGTTTTACCCCACAACACTGATTCCTGTTACAGGCCCCTTCCAGGCCTGTATCTCAGTTTGTGCCCACCTGGTTTCCCAGCTCGGTCTCACTGTAGTGATCTCCCTGTGAGTTCAGCTTTGTCTGCAGTTTATTGTAGCTCCTTCTTCTCCAGCTGCTGCCTCCCTGAATCTGAGCTCTCACTCAGCTTATAGAGCCAGCTGTGGCTTGTTCTCTGCCTTCCTTACTTCCTTAAAGGGGCCGAGACCTAAATCCCTGCCACAGGGTCTGAACTAAGTTGAAGCCCCTGTGATTCTGTCACACTTGCCATTAATTTTCATATACAAAAAAAGCCTTTGTTTTCAGGGGGAGTTGTAAGCAACGCATTTGTCTTCTTTCTTTTTTTTTTTTCATTTTTATTAAATTATTTTAAAGAAATCACTGCACATGTACAAAATGGCCACTGAACCATTCTGCACATGTGTACCCTCTTCCAAAATGGCACCAATTTGGAAAAGGGCAGCTAGCTTGCACATGTGCAAAATGACTACTGTGCATATGCAGACTGGCTGCCCGCTTCCAAAATGGCATGGACGCTGCTGGTGCCATTTTGAAAAAGGATTGCATGTGCAGAAAGATCTGGTGGCCATTTTGCACATGCGCAGGGTTTCTTAATTTAATTTTTTATTTTAAAACTGAAACGGATGAAAGCAAAGGACAACCGTTTGCTTATTCATCTGTTTTTGTAACATTCATTACGAACACAAATGGTGCTCCAATTCATTTTCATAACTAATAGAAAATGTACCAATGCACACCACTACTGGTTTCATCATATAAATTGTGTGAACTGAAATCTTAACATTGGTAAATAACAAATGGGCTTCTTTCTATTCTCCACACAACAAATAATCTCAAGATCCCCTGCGCCCCTCCTGATTTCTCAGCCCCCTGCGCCCCTCCTGTTTTCTCAGCCCCCTCCCCCCAGAGAACCCCCTCCTGTTCCCCCAGGTCCATCCCCCCACAGACCCTCCCTCCTGTTCCCTCTCCTGAGTTCCCTCCTCCCACAGAGCCCCCCTCCTGCTCGTTCAGCCCCCTCTCACCACACAGCCCCTCCCCCCACAGACAGGGCCAGATTTAGGAATGCTTCACCCCAAGGCCCTTCTCAGGCTGCTGCCCCCCTCACAAGCAAAGCCCTGCCCCCCACTGTGCAAAACAGACAAGCAGGTGTACAAAATATGCAAGATATACAGAGCTGAACAGACACAGCATAAGCCAAC
>QEPC01010320.1:1588400-1605695 GCA_003113815.1 Sphenodon punctatus
GTGTTCGGTTCCGTTCGGTGTGTTCGCCATTTCATTGTTCGGTGTTCGTTTACGTTCGGTGTGTTCATGTTCGTGTTCGTGTTCGTGTTCGGTTGTCCGAACAAGCCGAGTTCGGGCCGAACACCGAACTACCGAACCGCGTTCGCCCATCCCTAATGAACATAAGAACCAGAGTAAAATGGAAGACAGAGGTATGCTGGATAAAGAACCAGTCTTTACAGAAATGAGCTTTGGCCTAATCACAAGATATAAACATTTCTGTACTGAGCTTTGTGTCTCAGAGCAAGGTTGAGAAGCAGCTCTCCCTGTATTTTTCATTGATAGATAAGAGATAGATAACCTTGCAGCTGCATAAACTAATTTAATTGTTTAGACTTTTAGGATAGCCATATTGTTTGGGAACATACTTGCTGATTATGTAAACATTTGCTGTAGCCTTTCACTTTGTATGATGTTATTTTGATTGACAACTTGTATTTATCTGTTTGAACTGGTATCTATAAAATAGCTATGTAATTTCTGCTCGAGAGACCAGTTTTTGAATCTTTGCATAGGTTCATTTCTCTCTCTCTTAGCGCTTTGAGATTATTAAAGAACTCTGACAGATTTTCACCAGCAGCTTGTGAGTATGAGAGTTTTCTTCTACAGAATCCTTCCTGTCCAGAGGGAGTAAGTTTTATGTAAATTTATACATTTGCGTAATTAGGTGGGGCCTAATTATGCAAATTAGGCCCCGCACCAAGACTTCGCACATGGCCTCACAAACCCTGGGGACGGCCCTGTTCCCTTTGCCCCCAGCCTGCTTTGCTTTGAAACAGAACGTGGAAGCATAGTAACCACCACAGTGCGTGCAGAAGTGGCAAAGCTTACAGGCAGTGCGCGAGCACGTACCTGTGCGGCTGAACTACCAGCACTGGCCAGCACCACTTCCAAAGCCCTTCTCCCCTTCAGCTCCAAAAATATCATTGACAGCCCCAGCTCCACCCTTGTCCAAAACGTGGCCACTATCGGCCCTTGGTGTATTGGCTGAATCATTCATACAATCAAGCCATAGATCAGGGGCATGACTATTCCATCTGATCCCTGGAGTGAAAGCTGCACAATGCCTAAAACCTTCATCATACCTTAGGGGGGACTGAATCATAAGTCCTCCTGACAATTTCAACAAGTCAGAGGCCCTATCCAGAAATGCCTGCAATGCCTGCAATAACACTCCCTGAAATATGGAGTAGGCTGTGGTCCAATTGGACCAATTATGATCCGCCTTTGGCCTCTTGAGAAGCTCCTTCTCCTTTTTGTCATCCCTGTCAGTGGGATCCACTATGGGATCACTGAAAAGGAGGGCAGAAAGATCAATAAATTCTCCTCTCCAAATCCTCTCCCTAGTGCTCTGCAACAAATGTTCCCCTATAGAAGCAGACACAGCATCGTAACCCCCACCAAAAGGTGGGGTCTGTCTCACCATATTCCCACCTGCAGTCGAACCTGCCCATAGCAAAGGGTTGGGCATGCTCCCTGGCAGGAGAGAAGACTGAGGTACTGTGTTCCCTAAACCCAAACCAACATTATAACACCCAGGATTGGGAAAGTAACCCCCTCCCATAAAAGAGGGATTAATAGCTTCCGGACCCAACCCTATGCCAGTCACCCCATGGAGCACAGGATACATCCCCGGAAGGTCAGAGCACTGTCATCCAGCCCCTGCACCAGCAGGTGAAGTTGCCCACACCTGTGCTGCATGTGCTGCCTGAAGCCTCGACCTGCTTCCCTGCCCAGAAGGGGCCTATATATTCCCTGCCCCACCAATAGCTGTCCCCATTAAGGGACAATATATCTATGTTGATAATGCATTCCACCCAAGGTGTTGTGCCTGCATCCCTGTGGGCAACCCAAATGAAGGATTAGGATAACCAGTCCCTCCAGACTGAGTTGACACTTGGGGCACCATAAGACTAAAAACATCTAAATTTGTGTACTCTGCACCGAGTAGCTGATCAATCCCCAGTTCACCTGTACTCTGAGATGAGGCATGGCCTGCCCGTGTGCCCAAGACCTGATCTCTCGCTCCAACATATCCATCCTCTGGAGGACCCCGTCCATCGCTGTTCCATCCATTGCTTGCTGAGGCTCACGCGTCTCCTGCTGCTCTCCCCCACTGCTCGCTGGTGTCTCACCCCTAGAAAAAGAGTGGGTTGAACCCCCCTGCCCCTCTCCTTTGGCAAACTCCTGAAGTGCTGGGCTCATCAGGAATGGGAACAGGGGTGCCACCTATGGGGGCCAGTGACAAACTGCAACAGGCCCCTTGGGCCACTGGAGTTACTGCAATACGCTGCCCATGCACCCATGGGATCCAATGACAATCCCCTGGAAGCCCCCTGGGTCAATTCAGGCACTGCAGGCAAATGCTTTAACTGCTGTATGGGAAACCCTGGGGAATTTACAGTCATTTGCCTCATCCAAGCCTCACACCCAGCTAATCTCCCCTGCAATGAATTAATCACTGACCCACCCTACGGGTCATTCTGGCCTCCCTGCCCTCGATCACCAGAAATGTCCTCATTGCCCTGGTTGGCAACAGGGGCTGTGGGCTGGGACCTTGGTGGGCCTCCGCTCCTTCTCCGAGAGGGGTGCCTTCATGGAGCTTGATCAGCACGCACTGGGACTACAGGGGGAATTGGCTGATGCCAGGCTGAGCCCCTTCTCCTCCCTAAATCCTTCCCAGACCTTGTCTTAGGGGCCATGACTTATACTGTTCCCAGTAAGGCTGGGGGGAAGCCCTCAGTGACACAAGGGCTTTACATCCTCCCCGGACTGCCCTGCAAAACGAGGCTATTGCCTCCTCCTCTGACAAGCCTCTATCCCTACTCCTTTCTTTCCCTGACACTAACTCCTTTCAAGCAGCAGCCACCGCTGCTCCTTTCCTTCTTCAGGAACAGCTCCTCGCTGCTGCAGCCTAACACTGGCCACTTTCAGACATGCCTCCCCCCCTCCCCCACACTCCCCCAGGAAAAGCAGTCTCGTGATGCGAGACTGGCGCACATTGTCTTTGAATCTATGACAGGCTCCTGTTTCAGCTGCAACAGGAGCCAGTATGAACAGCATCAGCTCCTGTCGTTTGCTGACTTGGGCCACTTTCAGACATGCCCCCCACCCCCCGTGCATATTTGGGTTGCAGGGGGGGAATGCGCAGCCCAAATATACGTAGGGATCGTCCAGTCTGAAAGTTCCCCTTTGCGCGGCTTTGCCGGCACAGACATGCAGGGATACAGAGCAGGAAATCAAGTTCTGCATCCCTGCGCATCTGTGCCAACAAAGCCGTGCGGGCCAAAACAGGAGCCTGTCATAGATTCAAAGACAATGCGCACCAGTCTCGCATCACGAGACTGCCTTTCCTACTCATTCAGTCCTGTTGTTAGGCAAACCTAGCAAACTCCAGGGCTTTTCGCCTCCCCTACAGGCTGCTACAACAACAGAGCAGCCAATAGTAGGGTCACAGTGCGAAGCCCAACCCTTGCTCCATTTGAACAGGGGAGGGAGCGTGACAATTGGCCCACTCTCAGGCAACGTTTGGCAGGCGAAGGGCTGTTTGCAAATACATTGATTTCAAAAACATAGTTAATGTTATTTGAACCTCTTTTGTGTTACTTTTAAAATAAAATTACTAGTTCTGAAATAAATTGTCATTGTTTACTGAATCTGCATTCAGGACAACAAATGTCACTCCTTTAATGGGAGTTTGGTAGGGTTTTTAATATTATGTTGTTGTTGTTGATAATAATAAATGATGTGAAAACTAGTGTAAATTTTATAAGCAAATAGTTTTGAATCCAATTCCAAATTCACTTCATACCAATTAATTTGAGTGGGTCAGATTTGACAAATCATTCGTTTTGGTCGAAGCCTGGTTTCATCTATGCTTCCAAAATCATCTTCCTAACTAGACATCATGCTTCAGTCTTAATCAAGGACAGACTTCTCATCAGTATTTATTTCCTCTTTTCCCTTTGGGACAGCTGTGGGGGCTGCACACCTAGACAGCAGTTACAATTAGTGCACAGAGGGATGCATCTCTGTGTGATGGTCCAGCTTATCTTTTCTTACTGGAGACCTCCTGGGAGGAGGTGGATGATTAGAAAGAGCAAGAGCACAGTGGGAGTTCTGAGGTGTATCTTTCATCTGTGTAATACAGATTGAGATGGATTTTTCTCCTTATCTGCAACAAGACCTTTTATTGAGATCAGTTCTCCTTTTCCTTTCCTCACATGATCTTAAAAACTTAAAATGTACTGTTTGTGATTAGGAAAAGCTTTCAAAATAGTCCCTTCTCTGTAACATCTTTCATTCACCAAAGAGACAACTGTATTAAAGACAAGATCTCTCTCTTGCTTGTCATTTTCTCCATGTATCTTAGCAAGAGTATCTTTCAAGGCTTTTGTCAGAGAATGTTCTGCAATTTTTTCTTATCTGTTGTGTTTCCCTTTCTTGCTTATTTTTCTCTTCCTCTCTTAAGTGCCAATCTGAAAAACTGAATTACTGCAAACCTCCTGCTCCTACAGACTTTCTAAGGTAACAGAATCTTTTTTAAGAATTCTATGTGAAAAGGCTGTTATTTCAAAACAGTGGGGGTGAGGCTGGCTGGCCGCATGTTCCTGGGTCTGCCCATCCTCCCCAGCAGCCTGGCCAGGAGAATGTGTGGTGAGTGGTAGGCTTGAAACTCAGTCTTGATTTTTCTCTTGATTCTCACGGAGAATCCTGGTTCTTGACTTGTTTTTTTCAGTCGATCCGGGCTGGGTTGTCATGGCAGTGCAGTCACTTCTGTTTCCACCCAGTGACCCATCAAGAAGAATGAGGACTAAACCACTGACAATATAAATCTATCCCTGGCAAAGACAAAAGTCTAGTCCAAAACAACCTACACCCTTTCTGATCCCCAGAAGAGCTCTTCATAAAAAGGAAATCTGGTAGTTCCGGTACACTCAAGCTTCCTATAAAGAGAATGCATAGGTGACAGAAAGCTGCCAGAGCAACTGAAATCTATGCTTCCACAAGGATATCATAAAACCATGTTCCTCACCTCCATGCCCCCTTAGACCTGTGCCAACAAGAGGTGGGTTGGGGAAGAGAATCTGGAATACACAGCCCTTTCTACTCACCACACTGCCTCCTAAACTGTTCTGTCATGCCAGTAAGAGGTCAAAGGGTTGAGAATTAGTTCATTGCAAAGAACTAAAAAGTGTCCCAAGTTAAGAGGAACCCTTCCTCCACCCGAGGCCCTGCCCCAGACCCACAAGAGGCATTTAGAGAGGAAGAAAAAACTAAAGTTAAATGTTTCAAAGGTGCAGAAGTATTTGAAATGAAAGGTTTAGTCTGCTCCTTTCTTTGTTAGACTTCAGAGGCTCAACATTCGGTCTCCCGAATCAGATGTTTTGTCCCTCTTTGCAGCATATGTGCATGCATGCACGCACATACACTAAAGTAAGATCATCTATAAAATGAAGTATCAACTAGGGATGTGTGAACACAGTTCAGATGTTCGGAGTTTGGGCCGAACACAGCCTGTTTGGACAACCGAACCAAACATTCGAATGGCCGAACAGTTTGGAAAAGTTTGAATGAGTTTGGATGAGTTATGGGGTGCGAAAAATGTGACTTTGGGTGGGGAAAACGTGTCTGGAAGGGGGAGGCAGCTGAGGAGCAGACTTCCTGGCACCAGGGGTGGAGACTAGGGGTAGTTTCAGGGCCAAATAATACGGATACCGGGGGGGAAAAATCAATTTCTGTATCGGTATCGATAGCGGTATTTTTGGATGTTCAGCTGAACCAAACTCCGCCGAACTGAACAACTGAACCCGAACTCAGGTTTCGAACCGAACAACCTAACGTCCGGACATCTGAACCACGTTCTGTTCACACATCCCTAGTATCAACTCATACTTAATTCATTTGTAAAGTAGGACAGCATGTGCTTCAGGGGCGATTCCCCCCCCCCACACTGCCCCCCTAGCACCGTGGGGGCCCCTGTCACGCCTCTAGTTTTTTTAAAAAAACAAAAAACAAAACACGGCGCTGCTTCTGACAGCAGCAGCAGCCTCTGACTTCTGCTTCAGAGGTGGCTGCTGCTGCCAGTGATCTGTCTCCCTTCCGGGACCCACTCTCAGAGCCACTCTGAAAGTGGGTCCTGGAAGGGACAAAAAGACTGAGCTGCTCAGTCGCCCAAACCGCATTTTCTATTGAAAACGTGATTTGGGCGGCTGAGCCCCTCAGTTCACAGCATGCATAGGATGTGCTGTGGAGGGAGGGGCTAGCCTTTTCCATTACGCCTAATGGGCGCAATGGAACCTCTCGCCTGGACACTTGATGCAAACACCCAGGGGAGAAGCTTTGGGCCGGGCGACTGAGGCAGGGAACAGCACGCATGCGCGCTGCTCCCTGCCTCAGCCGCACATGGGGTCAGGGACAATGCTGGCGGTGCGCTGTTGTGCTCTCCTGGCCTCTCAACAGTGCACCCCCCACCTCTGTCTGCAGCCTGCACAAAAAGTCCCCCACCACCACCTCTGCCTGCAGCCCGGGCCGCTGGGGACTGCCGGAGCAGCAGCCAGGTAAGAAAGTGATTCCTCCCCCCACCCTGTTCNTGATCCCTCCCCCCACCCTGCTCCCACCCCCAAGGGTCCCCCCACCCCTGACCCCGGAAGGTCCTTGGATGAGGGCTGTCTCTTATACACATCTAGATGTGTATAAGAGACAGCCCCAAGGGTCCCCCCACCCCTGAGGGTCCCCCCACCCTGCTCCAAGAAACAAGAGTGCTTACTAAGAGTGCTTGCTAAGAAACAAGAGTGTTGAAGCACATTAGGGATATGCATTCATTTTAGTTATTAACTAAAACAAAAAAGTCATTCATTTTAGTTATTACAATAAGTTAATAACTAAAAATGAATACATTTTAGTGTTAGTTATTAACTCTGCTCCAACTGCTGCATGCAGGGCTAGAGAACATGTCATGGCTCCAGCCTGTCTGTGCCTTGCTGTAAACAAGAGTTCAGAAGAGGGTCAGAAGGGAAGGGGAACCGTGAGTGAAACTTTCTGTACCAATCAGGGACTTGGGATGGCTTTGGAGGGAGGGCATGGCGAGTGTTCTTCTTAACCTTCTGCCAACCTGAGGAAATTTGTCAGTGTTAGTTCAGTCTTGGACAGAAGTGGTTTTTCTCACAGGACCTTTTCAAACAGACCACAGAGGTGCTGTGGTCCTTGGGGGATAGGTGGAGGCAGCAGCGGGTGTGCAGCACGTGTCCAGCATATCACATGGGTGCACACCCACCTCCAACCATCTCCACACACGGAGGCACCTCCGTTGTCCTCAATGCTTTCGTGCATGGGTGATGGGTGGAAAGAGGGAGCATGCATGCACCCCCGTCCATCCCCACTGGCAGTCACATGAATACCCCCCTCACCCACCCAGTTGCCCATGTGGGAGGGGGGATGTCTCATGTAAAATGGCTCAATCTCTCTCTGTGTGGTTGCTCTAACTCAGCCTCACTTAGACAAATTGACAGTTATAAAAATTAATTTATTTCTCTGTCTCTGTTTCTTATCCCTTCCTTCCCATTATTCTCTAGGGATGGGCGAACGCGGTTCGGAAGTTTGGAGTTCGGACCGAACTCAGTCTGTTCGGTCGACCGAACCGAACTTCCTAACCGAACTCGAATTTCAAACTGAACCAAACTGAATTTCCGAACTCCGTTCTGTTCGCCCATCCCTAGTGGCAACACACACACCAAAAAACCTGGTTTTGAATGGCCAAACTTGATTCAGAAGTTCGGAATTCAACCGAACTTGGTCTGTTCGGTCGACCGAACTGAACTTCTGAACCGAACTCAAATTTCAAACCGAACTGAACCGAATTTCTGAACTCAAATTTCAAACCGAACTGAACCGAACCAAATTTCTGAACTCAGTTCTATTCGCCCATCCCTATTATTCTCACTGTTCTTCATCCTTGTCTGTAATCTTTGTCTGTCTGTGTAATATTGCCATTGTTCTGGACTGTATTTTGAAGTGTCAGCACTGTCTTCTGCACTGAAGAACCCTTTATCCAATCTTTCCGATATTTGGAAATGATCCCCTGGGTAGGAGAACAATCCTTCCAATTTTCATGAAAAGTGGATGACAAATGAAAACGTTGCAGCTGGAAATCCTTTTCCCATTGAAACCAATGGGATGGGAATAACTAAAATAATTACTACTAATAAAATAACTAAAATAATGAGATTTTAATAACTAAAATTAAAATTAAAAACTAGTACAAAAATATTTTTCTGCACACCCCTAAAGTGCATGGAAGTAGGATCCATAGTCAATGGCAGTAATATACACATTCACAGTCTCTTCTCTCCCAGCTTAGGAAACATACCCTGTGGCAAATATGTTTCTGCTATGTGGCACCCTTTGCCACCATATTAAGAGTGGTAGTCACTAAGGGTGTTTTTAAATTAGCACAGTTCTGAAGTGGGTCCGTGTCTGCTGAGTAGTACGGCTGTGGAGCCCCATCGCATGTGGAGCAAGAGAAGAAGGGTTCTAATGGGTGGCCACCACGACCACACAAGCAGCCTCCACCCACTCCTGCAGCTACCAACCGCCCCCAAAGTAACTAATATAAGCAGTCATTACCCCTTTAAAAGTTCCCGGTAGGCTTGGGGATGGGACAGAGAGTCAGCAGTGCCATCGACATATTTTCTGCCATAGGTGGATTCCCCAGTTCAAACAGGCATGGGATGCAAGGGTGCTTATCCCTACGCACCATTTCATCTGCCCCTCTCATGGCGCAACCCAGCTTTTCCTCCAATGTGTCATGAGTGGCCTGAGTGGGTGCTGTGTTGGCCACGAGTGCACCTCCACCCACACCACCTTCAAATGAGTGTTCGGGTGAGTGATTGGTGGGTGACCATGCATGGTACTATCTCGTTTAAAAGCACCCTAATCACACAACTCAAAAGACTGAAAGTGGAGACCAAGTTCTCCTTGAACTCTTAAATTGAATTATAGCTCCAGAAATTGGGACTGGGTTTAGATAGATGTTATAGTAGTAGAACATCCAAACCTCATGGAGAGACTTCCATCTTTCCAAACCCATAACATGTGTTCCCCACTCGTTTGGTTTTATTCATGGTCCTTTATCATAGAAGTGTGAACAGGTACAATGTACAAAATGGGGCCAGAGTCATGAAGGAGACAATGGAACTCATGGACAGAGGCTATTGTTAATTAGAAAGAAAGAAAAATTGTAATGGGAAAACACAAGTCCATAATAAGGTTGAAAGGAGATTCTGACCATGTAGGTAAGTTTAAGCTGCTAAGCAGCAGATCCTGTTTGTTCCTGACAGTGGTATAAGTGTAGTGGTCATACACAGAGAAGATTCCAGTGCTGGAGACAGTGGGATGACCATGCCAGGATTTGGCTAGATTGTATTCAGGCTTATTATTATTATTATTATTATTAAACATTTATAAAGCGCCAGTAGTAACCTGGCGCTGTACAGAACATACAATCAGATGCGGTCCCTGCCTGTGGCTTACAATCTAAAAGACAAGGAGGGGGAGACAAGGAGAGGGGACAGCGGGAGAGACATGGGAGAAGACAAACAAACATTCAGGCGGATGCGAAGTCTCAGGTGCGTGTACTTGGCTTGGTTACAAGGTGGTCGGTAGCAGCAGTCAGCAGAGGAGGGCTTAATCAAACACTCATACAGAGAGAGCTTTGTGTATAAGAGAACTGATTGTTTAATGTAACAACTATATAATTGCAATGCGAACCTTCATATCAAAAGGTCAGCAAGCAAAGTTCAACTAACTTTATTCACACAGCTCACTAGCAATGACACACTATGTTCCCCCTTTTATTAAATTCCTTAAAATTTTCATAACCAACGTAAGATTCATATCCAGAATAATTTCATACCCACATTTTGAACAGTGTCTAAACCTTGGGACCCTGATAGACTTCTATGAGTCCTTGTTGGTAGAGGAGACTTTATTCTGTCACATAGGTCCAGATCCACACTATGTCTATTGCCTATACATTCATCTTCACACTTCTCAGCCTGACTGGGTACTTCCAGTTGTGGGCACAACAGCAACAAGTGTTCAGATATTGGCTGAACTCTCTAGAGCTCTGTTTCTCTGTTCAGGTGTTGCAGCCCAACCGGCTTATGGTTGGTTTAACAGTGATTGGAGCAATCCCTGTAGGATGGTTTGTACATGTGTGAAAAAGTCATATAAGTCCTTACAGGATCAGGGACAGCTCAGAGTAAGTCGCTGCAGGGGTGCAGCCCTAAGATTAAGGCAGTCTACAGCAAGCATCTGTATTCTGGTCCTTTAAGAAGCCGAGTAACAAGACTGTAGGAAATATTAGCTGAAGAGACTCCAGCTGTGCATGGCTGAGTGACCAACCGAGCCCCAGCTACATAAAGGATGAGCTGAGACACTCAGGGAGAGATCACCAGGGAAGAGACAGCAAGCCCAAGGACTCTGCCTCCAAGGGGACTCAGGGACAAGATCCAGCCCTTCACCTTTATAGTGTCTCTAGAACAAGGACTATAGAAAGCCGCACTGTGTAGACTGCTCTGGGGTGATTTTTTGCAGGATCTTTTCCCCCAGCAAGGCACCACTCTGTTACAAGATGTCTCCAGTTTCTCCTGGTAGAATTTTCTCCTCGTCTGCACTATATATGAAAAGGGTGTGTTCACTGGATCTTTGTAACACAGACTGCTTGCACAGGTTAGGAAAGGGCAAGGAACTAACATGAGTTTCACGTGAAACATGGGCATGGGAGTTTTCACGTTATTTTCCCTTTTTCCCATTAAAATAAATAATGCAATGCAGGGCTCAAAAATAACTTTATTGATTTTAATGGGAGATGGGGAAAATAACGTGAAAACCCTGTGCTTACAATTGGGGGGTTCATGTGACTGCTCTAACCTGAGTGAAACTCACGTTAGTCCCCTCCCCTTTCCTAACATGTGCAAGCAGTCACAGATGTGGGATCTTTCCAGCTTCATTGTCTAATTTTACCCTCATCACGTCAACAGTATGCAGGGTGTGAGAGATCAGATACAATATCGCCGGTGGCAGAATTTTTCATACTGTATGACTGTTTAGCTTGTGTATCACTTTCCATGACAACTTGCAGATTTGGCCATTCCAATGTCAATAGATCTGATAAAAAGAACGTAGCACGTAATGATATCGATGATCCATTAACCTTGTGGGGTTTTCTCCAGTTGGTGAAGTTGGACTTGTCCAATAGCTATCTATAGTTCTTTTTGCTTCATTAATTATTTATTATTATTATTATTAACAAGCATTTATATAGGACAAGTAATGTACCTGGTGCTTTACAAAGTAATTGAATAGACACAGTCCCTGCCCTAGGGCTTACAATCTGAGAGACCAGGGGGAGGGGGAGACAAAGGAAGGGGAACAGAGGGAGAGACAAGGAGTATAACATTCACAAAGATGTGAGGTGCCAGGTGCACACGCTTGGCTTAGTTACATCAAGAATGATGACTGGTTGGTCCATGTGATGACGATATGAGTACATCATGCCAGGAAGCAGAGCACTGGGTTCAGCATGGACCCATCCGGTCACACATTCATCTGGCTCCCTACCCTCCTGTTCCATGGGCAGACCCAATCCTGACCATGTCCGCCGTGACTTTCTCTCCCAATCTGGATAGGGTTGCCGCCACTGCTGCAACACTTGTGTTTACACCCTTTGTGTGCATTCTGCTCTGCACTGCTGCAGGCCTCTGTGTGCTCAGAAGCATCCTCAGATCTATGTGGCAGCATGGTGAAGAATAGGGGCCCTCAACACAAAACCTCTTTTACTCCCCTCCACCCTGTGGCACTGAAACCAGAGCCACATGGGGCATATTTCTATAACATTTCATCACTAGGTGGTAAAATGATGTTTCCCACAACCTAAAACCACCCACCAGTCCCATTTGCTGCAGATCTTGCCCTGGTCAGGATTAGCTAGAGGTAGTAATAACTTTTCAATGTTTTCCTTTTTTAATTTTGAGATTCCCCCCTCCTCCCTCTTCTGTCGGCTTAAGGAGGTATGTAGAGACGAAGGCAAAAGTCAAATGTTACAAAATGGTAAGAGTGTTTTGAATGAAAAGCCTAGTCTACTTTCTCCTTTGCTTCAGTCCAACATCTCCTTCCCACTGCTTTAGTCTTGCAGCCTGTACTACAGGGCTATTCAGAACCCCAGGTATCAAACTTTCATTGAAACTGCATTTTACTTTAATTTGTGACTTAGTCTTAAGAACACACAGGATTTAGTTCAGACAGAAACAACAGCCACTAACAGTGATAAGTGCATAATTAAATTCAACATTTTGGGGGAGGAAAGGTACACAAACAATAGCAAGGAGGCAATAAGCTGTAGAAAGGAGGCTATTTAAAATTACAAAAAGGTGAAGGAGGTAGTCAAAAAGATCCTCGAGTCAAAAGTAAGGATATAAAAATCCATAGGCACAGCATGAGGGATTTCTTAAGTGCACCTTAAATAGAATCAGAATCAGAGAAGTCATGCTCACACCTAAACAAGGAAGGAAGCAGGAAAGGAAAGAATAAAACTGTATGGGTAAATGGCAGTGCTCTTTGAGCCAAACTAAATTCTAGTGAAATTAACCGAGTCCCTGAACAATGGCTGGGAATAAGTATGATGGGAGTCAAAATGGTCATAATGGAAATAACAATCAAGAAGAGCAAAGGGACTTGTGAGACCAGCAGCCACATTGGCTGCAAGAGTTGGATTTTGCAAAAGAGAGACATTCAGAGGCTGGAAGCATTTGAAGTGCGATAATTTTGACAAATATCGAGAATTCCATCAACAGCAAAAACAAAAACAAAAAGCAAACAAACACAAACACCAACCTAATGATTGGGTGCTGGAGACGCTTGCTGTGACAAAAGACCTTGTCAACACAATAAAAAGGAGAAAGTTAAAATTATTTGTTCATGTGGTCAGAAAAATAGGGGGTTGTTTAGAGAAGGATGTGTGGAAGGAAAAAGAAGGAGGAGACAGTTGAGAAAATTATGGATAAAGGATATAGAGAGATGGGCAGAAATAGTGATCAGTCACACAAGATTGACAATGGATAGACAGATGTGGGAAGACATGGTTCATTTTGTTACCTCAAACCAAGGATGGCTGATGACAACAATGAAGAGCAAATAGCTAAACAAAAAATCAAGTAGCAAGAGCATAAATGCAAAACTAAATTTAAGGCATCCTTGGCAGGGAGGCTCCAGGCAGGATTCAGTACTGGAGAATGGACTTATGGCAGTGCCAGCAATGAGTCATTCTGGTCACTTTCAGACATCCCCCCCCCCCCCCACACACACACACATATTCTGGCTGTGGGGTGGTGGTGGAATGCGCAGCCAGAATATGTGCAGGGATCGGCCAGTCTGAAAGCCACCCAACCCCGCCTTTGCCAGCAGACATGCACATGGATACAGAGCTCGATTTCCTGCTCTGCATTCATGTGCATGTCTGCTGACAATGTCGCCGGGGGGCGGGGGGGGTTCAGACCAGCCGATCCCCATGCATTTTCTGGCTGCACATTCTCCCCTGCAGTCAGAATATGTGCGCAGAGGGAATGTCTGAAAGTGTCCTCTGTCTCTTGTATTGCTTATGCACAACGTAGCCAATCCTGAGTCTGTCAGACTAAGCCTGGTTGTTCTGTGGCACCAGGTGCTGCTGGGAGCTGAAGTCCTAAATTTAAATTAGTCTACATACTAAGGATGTAAGGGGATGTTGTTTTGCACCCTTCTCATGTCTTTGTGTCTAAACCCATATTGGTTTAACTCTAAATCTGTAGAGATGGGCGAACGGAACGCGGTTTGGATGTTCGGACATTCAGTCATTCGGTTCGAAACCCAAGTTCGGGCTCAATCATTCGGTTCAGCCGAGTTCGGTTTCGCCAGACTTGGCCCAGCATTCAAAAATAGCGCTATTGATACCGAAACCGAAACGAAACCGAAACCAAATTTTTGGCCCTGAAAAGATGTTTTTCCTGCCCCCGAACTCATCCGAACACGACCGAACTGTTTGGTCGTTCGAGAGTTCAGTTCGGACGTTTGGTTCAGACGTCTCAACAGACCGAGTTCGGTCTGAACTCCGAACATCCGAACCGCGTTCACCCATTCCTATAAATTAGTTGAACCCTGTGGATATGAGAAGGAATTCTGCAGGAGAATCCTTAGTTCTTTGGGCTAGCAGAGAGGAAAGGTAGCAGGTAATGAGGATGAAGGGTCTACAAAGAAGCTAAACTATTTCTTTATGCCCACCTTGGCGAGAAAGGATTTGGAAAGGTATATCCCTGATAAGTTCAGATACTGTTGCTCACCAAGTCATCAAAAGCAGAAGTGAACACACATTAGGAAGTTTATGAACTAGGAAGAAAATATTATATAAATAACAAGTATCATCGTACTACTTTATCCATCATTTGATCACCTATGACTGAAATGGAAGAGGTGCTATGACCAGGAGTGAAAATGATAAGAGTCAGGGAATAACTTCCACAGAAAAAGAAACTGAAATTATTGTTGCCTTTGAATCAGAGCAAACATGAAGAGTATAAGATACCCTTTAAAATGTGTCTTTAATACTTAACATTGAGAGAATAGCCAGACAAGATGAAACAAGCATCGCTAGCAACAAATGTGAGAAATGCCTCTCTTCATCTTAATCCCCTGATATTCAGTATGTTAAAGATCCTTCAACACAGTTTCCTGAAGAAGGATCTGTTTATTCTCTCTCTTTCTCTCTTTTGGACATGAAAGAAAAAGTTCCATTTCCATCTGAGAACTTTGGCATCTAGATCTATGCAAACAGATGAATACAGTTCACTCTTCAGGTTATGCCCTGTCATTGCATCTTAACAACTACCTCTTTGTAATAGACTCCTCTGTACATTACTTTCATCAAGACCTTAGGTTAAGGAAATCAGTATGGCAGAAGAACAATCCAAAATGTATCCAGAGGATGCCAAAAAGTCAGAATTGTAGGGCTCTGTTAAGTTCAGGTTTGCATTTGTATGTTTCCCAGTTTCTTGGAAGTGAGCGCTGTGAGAATGGATTCATATCCTAACTGCAATGTTTGGAATGAGAATGAGGAATCACAGTTTGATTAGATGTGATCTATAGTAAGGAAGGGAAAGTATTTCCGTGAATGATGTCACAGAACTATCTAATGTTGGTTTAAAAGCAAAGCTTTGAAAGTCTTTCTGAAGACATTTAAGAATGTCTTTCAAAGCTTTAATATGATGCCCAGAGCAACTCGCCTCTGGCATTGGAATCTGTTTCAGATACATAAAATCATGACTAATTTAATGTTCATTTCCTCACTCAAAAGTGATTATATAAACAGGAAGCCATACCAGGTCTATTTTCTGAGTGTCAAAGTCATATCTGTTAACATATCCCTATTAAACTGCAGAGCCAGCAGAACTAAGCAGAGTGAGCTGCAGTCTATTCTAGTTTTCATATTATCAAGAGAGGACTAAAGCTCTAATTTCTTTAACATTTGCAACTTCTCTTTAAGCATGTGATTAGCCCAGTCTCATAGCTAGGACATTGACACAGGGTGAGGGAAGACTGCATGAAAAGAGGGGCAATTTCTTCGGACTAATAAAATGAGAGGGAAAATCTGGAACCCATTTCTATGGAGGGAAAGAGGAGCAAAAAAATGACAGGGTGGCAATGCCTCCCCACCCACCCACCCCCACTTCAAATTGTGCCCGGAAGACTACATGGAGGCAGTGCACAGTGGAGTATCTGTCTGNCAAGTTACAGCGTGGATTAAACCTTGTCACGGTCAGGGGACAGTCCTGATCCTGCCCATGGAAACATCTGGCAGATGGGATCAGATGTGACGGCAATCTGTTACCAAAAAAATGACAGGGTGGCAATGCCTCCCCACCCACCCACCCCCACTTTCTATGGCTATGGATTAAACCTTGTCACGGGATGGCCCCGCAGTGGGCTGTGTGCCCTCTTCTAAGGAGGCTAAAATACACTGAGCGTTGAAGATCTGTTACTAAATGAACTGTTTAATAGGGTTTGATTAACTATGTACACAGAATGCAGTACAGGGGTTACAGTCTTTCAGGTTTTCTCCCTCCTTCCCTCTGGGTAACAGTATCCATTTAAGGTAAGTAGGATTCACCACCTCAGGTTACATACAGATCACACTCAGGTTCTCAACCACCCAGTCCCATCAGGATTCAGAGTCGTTCTCACAACCTCTTCTTCCAGGCTCTCTCTTGGAAATGACCAGCCTCCAAACTGCTGCGTCCCAGCCCTGAAGTCTCCCCACAGTCACAGTCCTTGAAGACAGCACCCTTTAGTTACTCCCCTCCAAGCTGAGCAACCTCCCTCTGCCACCTTCCAGAGCTTGACTCCAACTGACTCCTGTCTTTCAGACTCCCCCAACATTCTCATGTTCAGTTATGCATGAGTCAACCTACCCCCCCACCCAAGCATTGCATCACAAACCTACTGAGATCATTGTGTATTGGCAACCATGTAGCCAGTGCCCAACTACAACTTTGTTTCAAATTAGGGAAATGACTTGAAAGGGAATATGGGATCAGGTCCTAATTCCTCGTACAGACACATTTTTATAGGGCTGCAACCCAAACAGAAATTTTTGTTGATTAATCGATTAAGCCTTTTTGTCATTTGATAGATTAAAATGTGCATAAATGTACATAAATTTGCATCAATTCATATAATCTGCATGCGTTGGGTTAAACTTGCCTTCCGCTGGAATGCGTCCCCTTGAGCTACGGACTCAGAACTATGGACTGTCAGAAGATCCTGGCAGCTAACTGATTAATCGGGGGACAAATTTTAATCGATTTTAAAGAGATTAGTCAGTTCGATTAATCGATTAATGGTTGCAGCCCTAATTTTTTTACCAATGCTGCCAGTACCTGAAAGACCACACCTTGATTCTGATTTCTGTTCCTTTCCAACTTTAAAGAGCACATTTTGGGTGATTTCAGACGTGACGAGATCACGCTTGAACCACAGTGAACCACGCTCAACCCCCACGCGGGGCCAAAGGCCCCTGAACGTCTGCACGGCGTGCGCCAGATGTTGGCCACGCTCAATTGCCACATGGGGTCAATTTGAACCACGCTTCCCGGGCTAGCCGGGGGAAGGTCCCGGGAAGCGTGGTCAAATGGACCGCGGGCCGTGGCCAACAAAAAGTAACGTCTGGCC
>QEPC01010320.1:1610179-1692357 GCA_003113815.1 Sphenodon punctatus
TCTGCTCTGCCACATCCATTCCGCCAGGGCCTCCAAACACTGGGATAGCACCGAGATATCAGGGTCTGGGTCCATTGAAAAAGAGAGGTACAGCTGAGTATCATGAGCATATTGGTGACAACGCACCCTGTACCCTCTCACGACTGCCCCCAGGGGCTGCATATATACATGAAATAATAATGGAGACAGAATAGAATCCTGCGGAACGCCGCATGATAAAGTGCGGGGGCAAGATGTCACCTCCCCCAGCACCACCCACTGGCTTCTCCCTGAGAGGAATGAGTGGAACCATTCCAAAACAGTCCCGTCCAGACCTCCCACGTCACGCAGCTGTCTCAACAGCAGCCCATGGTCCACGGTATCAAAAGCGGCCGAGAGATCGAGCAGGATGAGAAATGTTGAACATCCTGCATCCATCTCCCGGCGGAGGTCATCGACCGAGGCCACCAATGCCATCTCGGTGCCATAGCCGGGGCAGAACCCAGATTGAAATGGGTCCAGGAAACCGATGCCATCTAGATGCACCTGGAGCTGGAGTGCCACCGCCCGTTCAATAACCTTCCCTAAAAAGGGAAGGTTAGAGACAGGGCGGTAACTGGTGAGGGCATCCACGTCCAATGATGGTTTCTTCAGCAGGGGGCGCACCACAGCCTCCTTGAGACTGGGCGACAACCTCCCCTTCTGTAAGGACGCGTTCACTACCCTCGCCAGCACCGTCCCCAACGTCTCCCTGGAGGCTTTCACCAGCCAGGACGGGCATGGATCGAGTTCACAACAAGTGGCCCTCACAGACCCCAAGACATCCACCGCATCGGCTGGCATCGCTTCCTGAAACTCCCCCCATAAAAATGGACCAGACGGGACCTCCATCACCTCATACTCTCTACCTACTGCCCCCAGTCAAGCAGCGGCAAAGTCATGGGGGCCTACACTTTGAATTATGAGGGCCTCCACTGCCATGGGTAGGTGGCTGGCCCAGAATGAGTCCTGGGCCCATTCCAGGTAAAGGGCCACCCACTCAGGCCACAGTGGGCCATCGTATCTGTTCGATCCTGCCATTGCCACTGCATGGTGGGAGCCACCACCATGGTTTGTCACCATAGCTCCCCATCATGGTGGGTGTGGAGCATTGGGGGTGGGAGCAGGGGCAGACTGGGGACAGCCACCCACACATCGGTTGCAGCTCCCCTTTATCCAGGTAATGCAAGCAGTAGGATGGCTCTCCCGGTGGCAGGCATATTTTTTTAGTGCCACCTGCTGACCTAGAGAGTGACCACCACTGTTTCTCACCCTGCACCAGGTCCACGAGAAGCCATACTGACCACATGTCTGTAATGGTTGTTCTTTGTTTTGTTTTTTTTACCCAAGATATGAGCTGAACTCATTGAAGCAGAAAACCTTCAGTCACACCAGAAGGCATTAATCCCCCTACAAACCCTGACCCCTGGGGAACTTCAACATTCACGCCGATGCCGGTCTTGTAGGAGCAGAGCAAGAATTGATGGCCGCCATGGCAACCATGGATTTGTCCCAGGAGGTCACCTCCCCGACCCACGTGGGGGGGGCATACCCTCAACCTGATCTTTGGCTCTGACCTTGAGGTGGGTGGTCCATTAGTGGGGGAGATTAGGCAGTGGCCTTGTCATGGATGGACCATTATCTCCTTCAGGCCAATCTCTCCTTGCACCCCCTCCAGAAGGGGAATGGGCCAGTTAGGATGGTCTGCCCTCAGAGGCTGATGGAACCTCAGCGGTTCCAAGAGGTCCTGAGGGACTTAACCTTGGATCTGAATGGTCACTCTGTCGATGAGCTGGTCCAGCATTGGAACAGCTTGCTGGAGGAGGCCATTGACAGGGTGGCTCCAAGACGCCCTCTGCCTCGGTCTCATCACCGCAAGACTCCTTGGTTTACTGAGGGGCTGCGGTGTATGAAACGAGTAGGCAGGAGGCTGGAGCGATGCTGGCGTTGGACTCGATCTGACTCCGACCAACTTCTCATAGGGCCCATTTGTGGTCCTATGGTGAGGCTGTGAGGACACCAAGGAAGGATTTCCTTGCTGTCCTCATAGCATCTGCGAAGTCACGCCCAGCAGAGCTGTTTCAGGTGATGCGGGGCCTGGTTAGTCTGGCTTCCCCCCGCCTGGATGGGGACTTGTCCCAGGCCTGCTGTGAGGAGTTTGTCACCTACTTCACAGACAAGATTGCTTGGATTCAGAACGACTTTGACACTGGATTAGGGTCAGTAGGTGGAGAGTGCGAGGTGATGGAGGCCCCATCTGGTCCATCTTTGTGGGGGGAGTTTCAGGAAGTGACACCAGCTGATGCAGTGGATGTCTTGGGGTCTGTGAGAGCCACCTGTTATGAACTTGATCCGTGCCCGTCCTGGTTGGTGAAAGCCTCCAGGGAGACGTTGGGGAAGGTGCTGGTGAGGGTGGTTAACATGTCCCTGCAGCAGGGGAGGTTGTCGTCCAGCCTCAAGGAGGCTGTGGTGCATCCCCTGCTGAAGAAACCATCTTTGGACCTGGACACACTCACCAGCTACTGACCTGTCTCTAACCTCCCCTTTTTAGGAAAGGTTATTGAGCGGGCAGTGGCGATCCAGCTCCAGGCGCATCTAGATGGCATTGGTTTCCTGGACCCTTTTCAATCTGGGTTCCGCCCCAGCTATGGCACCGAGATGGCATTGGTGGCCTTGGCTGATGATCTCTGCCGGGAGATGGATGCAGGATGTTCAACATTTCTCATCCTGCTAGATCTCTCGGCTGCTTTTGACACCATGGACCACGGCCTGCTGTTGAGATGGCTGCATGACCTGGAGGATCTGGATGGGACATGAATGGTTCTGCTCATTCCTCTTGGAGAGAAGCCAGCAGGTGGTGCTGGGGGCTGAGACAT
Organism: Sphenodon punctatus; assembly: GCA_003113815.1. NCBI lineage: Eukaryota > Metazoa > Chordata > Lepidosauria > Sphenodontia > Sphenodontidae > Sphenodon > Sphenodon punctatus. The sequence goes on from QEPC01010320.1 coordinate 1,613,074, forward strand.
CTTGTCCCAATGCTTTAAACTGCGGCATTCCACAGGGTTCCATTCTGTCTCCATTGTTATTCAATGTATATATGCAGCCCTTGTGGGAGGTTGTGAGAGGGTTCGGGGTGCGGTGTCACCAATATGCTGATGATACTCAGCTGTACCTCTCTTTTTCAACTGACCCAGACCCTGCGGTTTCGGTGCTATCCCAGTGTCTGGAGGCCATGGTGGAATGGATTTGGCAGAGCAGACTGAAGCTCAAGCCCGATAAGACGGAGGTGATGTTGGTGGGGAGAGCGAGGGATGTGTCAACCCCTCTGATTGGAGGGGTTTGCCCTCCTATAGCTCAGCAGGTTCAGAGTCTGGGGGTGGTATTGGACGCAGATCTCCGCCTGGAGCGACAGGTGGAGGTAGTGGTGAAGGCCACTTTCTGCCAGTTGTGTCTGGTGTGGAGGCTGCGTCTGTATGTCTCCGGCCCGGACCTGGCCTCCCTCATCCATGTCTTTGTCACCTCGAGCCTGGACTACGGCAATGTGCTCTACATGGGGCTTCCCTTGTTCCTGGTTCAGAGGCTGCAGCTAGTGCAGAATGTGGCAGCCCTTCTCCTTTCGGGGACGGGTCATCGGTAGCACATAACACCTGTGCTCCGGACTCTGCACTGGTTTCCAATAGAGAGCCGAGCCAGGTTCAAGGTTCTGGTATTGATCTATAAGGCCCTTCACGGTCTGGGCTCCTCGTACCTCAGGGACTGCCTTGCCCTCCATGCCCCAGAGCGGCTCCTTCGGTCTGACGGGGGTGCCTTCTTGGAGGTCCCCCATGTTAAGCGGGGGGCCACAATGGAGAGGGCATTCTCAGTGGCCGGGCCGCACCTTTGGAACTCCCTCCCGGAGGAAGCTCGCCTGGCCCCAAGCCTTTTAACATTCTGGCGGACTTGTAAAACGTGGCTATTCGCCCATGCCTTTGGGGAGGGTGGGAGGGTGGGTTGGGGGGGGAGGTTATCCCCCTTCACCCTTATTTATTGTATTATTTATCATGTTCCCTGGTCCTGTTTTAATTGTTGTATTTTATGAGTGTTTAAAATATTTTATGGTTGTATTTTGAGAGAGAGAGAGAGAGAGAGAGAGAGAGAGAGAGAGAGAGAAATTGTAAGCCGCCCCGAGTGGTTTCAGGAGGGGCGGGGTATAAATGTAATAAATAAATAAATAAATACATTTTAAAAATTGGCTACTGTCACCTATGATGAAGCTTGAAACGTCCTAACTAATATTTGAGGCACTAATTGTGAAACAGATCCATGTCTCAGAGTGTTGAAAGCCAACGAAGAAGCAGTAAATCTACTAAGAACTTCACAGGAAACAGAAATAGTCTACCCAATCCTTTAATATCTGACACTTGGAAGATCATAAAATTCCATGAAATCACTTCTAAAACTAGCTATGGAAACAGAATTTACGTATATAATGTATAGGTAACGCAACTAGTTGTTATGGATAGACAGAAATGAGATTCACACTTTGCTCAGTCCTAAAGAAGTTTTTCCTGAGGCAGAATTTTCAACTAAGTTAAATAGGAGTGTTGTCTGATTCATAGTGCTGTTTTATACAGGCCCAACCCGCTCTCTGTCCCTGCTAATATGACTTTCCCCAGTGACTTGAATTGGCTGTGGATAAGATTCTCTGAAAATTGTTATCTTGCTCCAGTTGGAGTCAATGACACAACTCACGTGGAGTGAAGATCAAGTCCTGACTGAACGGATATTTTTGCAAATATAAATTAATAATCTGGGTTTGTATCTTTTAAAAGGATTCACTTTCACATTGTTTAAAGCATCTGAATTTTGGTAGTGTTCATATTTTCATATGAACAATACAAGATTAATAACGTATCAGTCAATATTACTGAAAATATATGCAGAAGAGTTCATCCGGATTAGCTGGCACGGCACTCACTGAAAACTATTATTTATTTCTGATGAGCCAGTCAGATAGTGTATGCAAATGTTTGGTTTTTTACTGGTTCATCGGAGGTGAACATTAGCTTGTTCTGGACCTCTGGCTTCATCTTCTCTTTTGAATTTTAATTTAGAAAGGAAAATTGAGAGAAACTGAGCAAATTAAGCAATGTTATAGAGGGACATTTTCAAGCATTTTAAATGAAACTTCTCTGACTATATGCAGCTGCCATAGTAGTATGCCTATCAATTCTTCACCATTTTTTTTGTACCTGTTGAGTCAATAAATCTTGATATTTACTTCAACAAAAATCGATATGTATTCTGACCAGCTTGTATTTAATTTCAGATAAGGCAAGTGTACAATTAGATGTGAAACCATGAAATATGATAACCAGGGAGCGCTATTCACCAATACCAACTATGCAATTTTGCAGGTGCACAGCTTATGATACAACGATACACTACTTTGGTGCATTTGTATGCAGAAAGAATACTTTACCCTTCCTAATGCAGACAGGAAATAAAATCAAACGGAGTAGAGCGCACACCTATTTTCAGCTGATAGAACGGAAATGTATCTGTGACACTCCATACATGATTTTTCATTTACAGGCAGGCTGTGTGGACAACTGAGGAGAGGGTAGAATTTATCTGGAAAATGTTCAGGAGCGCTTTCTGGTGTATGATCATATTCAAAAATATGTTAATCAAACGGGTACTTGCTAATTAAATTTACAAATGATTAGAAATATTTGCCGCTGAAAGATTTAAAGTCATTTATTGAATTCTAATGAAACCTCCGGCATTATGTGTATGCCTCTTGAGGGTCTGCTGAGAATAGAGTGTATTAAAAATATAATTGGTTTTAAAGCATGTTAGATTAAATTTTTGTCATGATTAATGCTGTCTGCTTTGCATTCACCTTTACAGTTGTTTTTCTCTCTGAACTATGTATCAGTAGCTCAAATTCTAGATGCTTAACACCTGTGGCTTTGCTGAGGTTGCACTGATTATAGTAGTAGGAGTAGGAGTAGTTTTATTGTTTGGCCAAAGGCCGTAACAAAGATGATACAAAATTTGCAAAACAACATATCTTGTGATGCAGTTAAAATAAGAGACGAATATAACTGAGTCCCAAATATAATCTAAAAGAAAAATATACATAGCAATAACAATAACTAATAAAATACAATCGATCCGCCTTGCCCTTCCCGGGGCTTATGTTGGCAGCACCTGACCCCTGCAGCCTAGAGACCCTAAAATAGCAACAAGCTAACACAATTGGACTTCACCCAAATCAATATCGTTGTCCATTATTGTATTACCAGCCCCCCTCATCTTCTTTCATTTAACCTTTTTTTCCTATTAGCTTCAGCCAGCCATGCAAATTTCACCATAGCCCTTATTTTTTCATTTGAGTTTGCCAGTAGGTATGATATTTTCCAATTAACACCCCAGTATTCTTTTCCTTCCAATAGTGAGTTCATATTTTTGGACCTCAGGGTATCATTGTATGGGCAATCAAAACTGTAATGTGCGAGATCTTCAGTCTTATTCTGAATACAGCTACAGAGCTTCAGATTGTGTGGGATTCCCTCTATCTTCCCTCCAAAACTGATGAGGGGAACAGCTGCATTCTCCAGCAAGTAAAAGCCAATCTTGCTCCTGCATTCTCTACATATGACAGATAATCTTCAAACTTAAACATAGTTTTAAATTCTGTGAATCCAGGGGCTATTGAGAAGGTTTTAACTTGTGCCATCTCAGCCTGGATGAAGACATCACTAGCTCTGTTTCCCAACTGCATTCTTGATTTCCTGTGAGAGTTGTCTACTAGCTCCAATACAGGCAATCCATAGGCTTAGATTAGATTTTCAGTTTTATAAGCCCACAAGGTTTTTCCTTTGAAAGTTTTCTGCTCCCTGAAACACAGTTTAGGTAGTCTACATTCATCCACGTGCTGAAGACATGTCCACTATCTAAAAATAGCCAGTTTAGATTTATACTCGACAGAGAAGATGCCAAGCTTCACTCTCACCATACTTGAGGGGGTGGACAAAGGAACTCTCAACACCCTTTTACAAATTTTCAATTGAGCCAGTTCAAGTCTAGGTATAAGCATGTCCCCACACCTCAGCTCCGTATATCTGTGGGATTAATTTCTGGTTTATTAATATCATGGCAGGTTTAACAAGCTTGGCTCCTGCGGTTCTCCAGAATCTTAATATTCCATTTGCAGCATGTTCCACTTTCAATTTTATTAAATCTAAGTGTTTTGTCCAACTACCTAAATAGTGGAACAAAAACCCCAGATACTTATAGGTCTTGATTTGCTCAATAAGTTGTGTCCCTATTTGCCATTGGCTAGAAAAGAAATGGTTGGCAAATACCATCACCTTAGTTTTGGTATAATTTATTTCCAGGTGGTTTGATACACAATATTCTCTCAAGTCATCTAGAAGTCTCCGCATACCCACTTTGGTGAGGGACAGTAGCACCATATTGTCTGCATATAATAATGCCGAGATATGTCTCTGGCCAATGCGAGGAGGATGACATTGCTTTTTTAACAGAAAACCAACTATATCATTGACAAAAAATTAAACAAAAAAATAGCCAAGACACATCCCTGCTTCACACCATTAGAGGATGTGATGGAATCTGAGAACTGACCATTATTACAAAGTCACACTCGTATTTGTGTATCATCGTACAGCAGTTGGATCAGATTTAACAACCTGCAATCTATGTTTGTCCTCCTAAACTTTTCCCACAAGAGATTCCTATCTATTAAGTCAAAAGCAGCTTTCAGGTCTCCAAAATACTGCATACAATTTGGACCTTTTAACAGTCACATATTTAGTGATTAAATGAGCCAGGACAAAGCACTGGTCTGTAGTAGAACAGCCAGCCCGAAAGCCGGCTTGTTCTTCTACAATGATATGATTAGTTTCAGCCCACTCTTCAAGCCTATTCAACAGTAGCCGGGCATATACCTTGGCTAAAATGTCAATAAGGCTTATTGGTCTGTAGTTGGCAGGAGAAGCCTTATCACCCTTTTTATGTATAGGTACATGTATGTATGTATTATGTATGTAATACTAGAATTCCAGCCCGGGGGGATGTGCCCTGAATGATTTACAAAGGTGAATAAATTGAACAATATGGGGACCTACCAAGCAATATATTGGCAAAACAGTTCGCCAGGAAGTGCATCCTCACCAGGCACTTTATTATTGGGGATACTCCTCAACAAAGACCTAACTTCTGGGTCAGTGATTGGGCGCCAGATAGGATGAGACTCCAATTCCCTTACCAGATCACTATGGGCTCTTGTATATCTATTAAAGATGCCATCAAAATATTGCTGCCATACTAAATTTGAGATGTTAGACTAAAGTATAAAGATATCATCATTTGTCCCATATTTAACGAATCTCCAGAAAGCCATCGTATCCTTATTTGCCATTGCTTCCTCCAACCGTCTCCAAAGATGTTGGTGATAATTTATTTTTTTTATATTTTAGCAGCCTCTTATAGCTAGCTTTAGCTTTAATTAGTGCAGCTAGAGACGTAGAGGTTTGAGAAACTTTGACGCTTCCAGCTTTCTTGTTTAGGTCAAGTTTAGATTTTTTTGAATTCATCATCGTACCATGGTGCAGAGTTAGTGATGGTATTACTTAATTGGGGGGTAAATATTGTATCTTTAAATTGTTTCATGATATTAAGAAAAAAGGGGGTTAAATTGTGCCTGGTTGGGTCAAGTTTCAGGAATTCTTCCCTAAGTAATATCAAATCATATGACAGAAATAACTCTCTAGCCTCTGCTAACCTCTGCCATTTTGTTGTTCCACTGATTATTAGAATGGGTGAAGAGTCTAGTGCTTACACTTCCTCTTGCTCCTGAAAATTTGAAGCTGTGGGTCAGCAAAAAGAGAGTTTTCCAGGATGGCAATATTTTGAAAACATTGCATTTTGTATCAATGAAGAACAGTGGAAAGGCTAGGTTAAACTTCATCAGAAATTTCAGTATGGGTCAATGGCTGTTTTCAGATGGACAGTAGCCGTACTTCTGCACCACTTCACCCATGGGTGGTCTTTCTGTCTAACTGCAGTCGCCAGATGTTGAATCAGAGCAGAAATGGAGCACGCTGGCCTAACAGGAGACATCAGCCCAGAGTGGAACACTGGTCCAGCTAATGCACAGACCCACACTCCTGCTCCACTTCCAGCCAGCTGTTGCCCCAGGCAACACCATAACATTGTGGTTGCTCTAGCTTGCAACTCTACTGTGTTGGGGTGGCCAGCTCTGCATAGGTGGACCACATACCAGGGACCACAATGGGTCCATTTAAACCTGACTCAGACAGAGCTGGAGGCAGGCAGACATGAGGGTACACCCGGAGCAGTTCCAGGGGTGGCCAGCCCCACATCTGTCTGAAAACACCCATTGTGACAGGAAAGAGGTCCAAGAAGCACCATTGTTTAGGCTTATGAATAGCTACATCTTTATTGGCCTAGGTTTTGAGAAAATATACTGTAAGGGAGGGGACAGGTGCAGAGAAGGGAAAGAAGGGATACGGGGGTTTCAAACACTCACCCACTGAGCTCAGCACCCAAAAGGAGTAGTAGTAATCCCTCAGGATCTTGTGTGGACCAATAACTCCCATACGGAAGGAGGCCAGATCATCACAGGGAATGGTGACCAACAGTACTGAGCTCCGAGCTCTCACATGCTGTTCCACAAGCACCCCAATTATGGCACACAAGCACCCACACTAACACACCAGGGGGAGGAAGGTGATGTGATGGGGGAGGATGGGGGGAAGAAGCTCTGGGGAAAAGGGAACAGGAAGGTAATAAGGCACACTCAGGCTAGGGAAGTTGATGCAGGAGGGTGCCCAGGTCTCAGAAGGAAAGGGGGGCAAGGCTACACCAATTACTCTGCACAGTCACACACACAATACACCAGGTTACACAGATACAAACACTCTATCACTTACCAGTCACACCTAATTTCAGTCTTGAAGCTAAGGAAATTCCAACATACACTTGCTAGGTCTAGTTCATACAGCAAAGCTGATCACTGGCAGTGTTACAAACTGCCGGCCTCACTCTTATGCACTGGGAGCCCCACCCAGCCACACACTCAGGTGAGCTGAGTGCCATGGCGCTTCTGGTGGCTCCACCCCGCTGGGCCTGGCCTCAGCGTCTCGGGGCTCCTCTCCCACACCATCAGGTGAGCGCGGGGTGGGGTCTGTCTGCCCCACCCCTGCTGCATCAGCCCCAGACTCTCCACAGCTGTCACGAGCCTGATGGGGCGCCGGTGGTGGTCCCGCCCCCATAGCCACCCACAGAGAGATCTGACAGATACCCCTCAGGGCATGAACCTAATTTGGTTTTCAAAAGGCCATTTAGGAGCCATACCAGGAGGGTGAGCAGCATTCACCCATCCTTAACTGTCAATCACAGTCACTACCAGAATGATACAACCCAACTGTTAACAAGGACATGAAGAGCAGAAAGTTACCATGTTGGCCTGAAACCATAGACATGGTCTACCTCCCTCAGGCAAGTAGAAAACTTCCGGCTGTGGAACCCATGGAGCTTCCCATGTCGTTCGAGTCATAATCTCATAAAGAGATTCCTCTTGGGTTGTGTGACAGGCTGGTAAGTTGACAGTAGTAGTAAATCTTTATTGTACCTAGCAAATTTCTGCTATAACCAGACAATTAAATTAAGCAAATTATACAAACTGGACAATAACATAACGCAGACCATAAACTAAAGGATAATAAGGAGCAATAGAGGAAACAGACCTTTCAGCATGGAATCAGAAGAAATTACATCAGAACGAATCAACATCCGATGTTCAGAAATCATCGATACTCATTAAGTCCAGAGGGCCCAGTACTCATAAAGTGTAAAAGGCTGTCTAGAGAATACATTATCCAACCTCCAAGTCCTCCCGCTCATTAATCCAGAGACTTCTCTCAACTAGAATGAGAAAGAAGGCAACTGCTTTTGCTTTCTCCTCATCATTTGCTGAAATCAGCATTATCAGCTTTTCTGTTGTTCCAAGAGAGGTGTCACAAAATAATGGGTCGATCCAGGCGCTTCTAAGGGAAGTGAACCTGGGGCAGTGAAAAATTACATGCTCCAGGGTATCTATTTCCTGCAATTCGCATGGACAGACTCTATTAAAGTAGGGGATCTGCTCCCTCCTGCTCCTCACCATTGCTGTCTCGAATAGATTAAAACAGAGAAGAGTTATCATCCTCCTTACCTTTGGATCCTGGATCCAATAGAGATAACATTCAAGCGAACAGGAGCTTTTCACTTGAGCGTATAAGGGGCCGATCTTAACTGTACTTAACTGTATGGCAGCCATCTCCTGCTTCCAAGCCACATCTCCGACTCTCCGATGCAATTCAGCTTTACCTAGTGCCCAATGAGAGGGATCAGGGGGCAAATTTAACTGGGAGACCAGATTCTCAATCTCTCTCCACCAGGTATACTGTACAGCCCCTTGGTGTAATTGCTGCTCCTGGTAGCATTGTCTTGCCAGAGAGGAGGGTACCATATGTGTTAGTTTATGGCAGAAGAGAAGTGCTCTAAGGTTACTTTGGCTCTTATCGGCATCAAACCTACTTCTAAACGAAGCATTGACAGTGGTGTCGCTTTAGGAGCTCTCAAGATGCTTCTAATGAATTGATTCTGAGGGACTTCTCATTTAGGCGTATGACCATAAAAGGATAGCTCTGTACCATATAGTAGCTGCAGTACTGTTTTAGCTGTAAAGACACTGTTCACTCTATCTATAGAGGCAGTTGGAGAGGCGTAAAAGAGCTTTACAATCCCCGCCATAGACTGTTTTGCTTTTACTATACAGGCATTAGCACCAGCCCACCAGATACATGTTGAAGAAAACACGAGCCCTAAATAAAATAGGTATAGGTTGATGCTTGAGGCACTACTTGCTGGCCAAGTAACCATCTGTGCTTGGCACAACTAGCTCCAAAGCTGATGATTTTAGATTTATTAATGTTGACTGCCATATGGTTCAAGAGGCAAAAATGATGTACCATATCGAGACATTGCTGGAGTCCCTGCTTGGATTGGGATAATAGCAGTATATCGTCTGCATAAAGTAATACAGAGACCAACCTGTTCCCTATCTTCAGAGGGTTTGAATGCCTAGCTCCGACCAGATTCACCAGGTCATTAATAAACAAGTTAAAAAGCAAGGGTGCCAAAAGACAGCCTTGTCTAACTCCACGATGGATTGAGAAGGGTCTGGGGGACTTATCCTCTGAGTCCATCCTAATTACTGCTTTGGTATCAGCATGCAGCTTCACAATTAAACTCAATGTATGTGAGCTGATCCCCATTTCAGATAGCTTTTGCCAAAGAGTCATCCGAGGGACTGAGTCAAAGACCTTCACGAGGTCAATAAAGGCCACGAACAGCTTTGCCCTCCTGATCCGAACATATTTATCAATCAGATGCAGGAGGACAAAACAATTATTCAGGGTTGACTTGCCAACTTGAAAGTCCGACTGCTCCTCTGCTAAGAGAGACTGTGAAGAGACCCATTCTTCCAACTAAGCAAGAAGAGCTCTTGAATATAGTTCACTCATAATTGGAAGAAGACTAACAGGTCTATAGCAGGATGGGCTTTTGGGGTCACCCTTCTTAAAGACTAGAATGATGACCGCCAGGGACCAGGCGGTCCCAGGCCTTGGGAAATTCCCAGGCATTGGGAATTACTTGTGTTATATTTATAGCAGTGAATGCTTTTTGCCAATACCGGAATCCACCAGCCCAAATTACCTTTGAAAAGTTCAGGTGCGACACTATCTACTCCAGGGGCCTTCCCAGGGCAAAGCTGGTTAATATATTCAAGTAAGTACATCCTCATTCTTAACAGTCAAGACAGCTAAATCTCGGGAGTCCCTAGGCACTGAGTCCAGAGATAATAAGGGGTCCTCAGGATTTGCAACAGGGCATGAGTCCTGATAGAGCTCCATATAGAAGAATATCCATTGTTCCTCCTCCAGACAAAGAGTATTATCTGGTCTACCCCTCCAGTGCCAGCAGTTAATTAGCTTCCAAAATTTAGCTAGATTTTGTGTTTTGGCTGCTATTTCAAGTTCTGCCCAACTTTGGACTGACTTTTGAAGTCTTTTGGTCCTCAGCAGTTTGTAATATTCTTTTCTTTTAGCTACATAGAGGTCCAATTCACAGCGCAGATGGTGTCTACTCCAGTTTCTCCTAATCTTGACCAAAGCAGCCTTAGCTTTTTGACAGTCACGATCATACCACCGATGTTTAGAAAGGCAGCCAGAGTATAGCGAAGGTTTCCGAGTGATATACGGAAGTAGGCATCCCAAAATAGATGTCATTAAAGGGTATACCTCTGCATATTCAGCTGCTGCCAGAACAGATTCTCATATTGCAAGGAGTTCAGTGGAATAGAGCAGTTGCGTCACCTGAACCGCCACTGCAGAGGTCCACTTAACTGGAGGGTGGATATAGGCAATATTAGACGTAGACTGTGCTGGACGGGAACGGATGTTAGAAATCCCAAACGTCAAGTGAATGGGGTAATGATTCCCCTCTGGTCTCAGGAGGACCACTAGATCTTTTATAAAGCTGAAATTGAATAGGGAGATCAATGCATAATCGATTAGACTGGCCCCTTGTATGGAATCATAAGTAACCTGACCTAAAGGGTCTGAAGGTGATTGGCCATTAATGACCAATAAATTGTGATCAGTTAGAAGCTGAATCAGCTTCTTCCCATGGTTGTTAGTATGGCAATCCATCAATTCTCGGGAAGGGATTCTTAAGAAAGATTGTAACTGCGGGTCCACAGCACCATCGGAGTGGGCCCCTATTCTAGCATTGACATCTCCCATTACAACTAACAGTGAGCATGGATAGTTATAAGTTAGTTGATCTGGAAGCTCAGAGAGCTGGTCCCAACAGGAGGGAGAATAATAAAGGGAGGTTTCAGGGGGAATATAAGCATTGATAATCAAAAGGCTACCCACTGCTGGGCATTCCACCTGCAACACCAAACAATTACTCAAGGTTACAGGCACCTGAGTAATAGTAGCTTGAATGTGCATAGAAATAAGGGTTACCACTCCCCCAGAGTGTCTGGCCTTGCCCTTTGTTTTGGTTCCAGGGGCAGAGAAAAGATGAAAACCCTCCAAACAGAATAAATCCTCTTCATTTTTTGCCAGCCATGATTCTTGTAAACATAGAATGTCATAGGTAGAGATGAAAGACACCCAATCTATATCCATCATCCTAGCTTTAATACCTTCCACATTCCATGATAAACAACTGATGCCAGGTTCTTGTGACTGTCATAAGGGCTTAGCTGGCATAACTTCAGACAAAGCTGCCATTCCACTGCTGGTAAGGCACGGGGGAGAGTTGATTTTTGCACTTCTGCCAATTTGTGAAAAATTTACCAGAGCAGAGGGTGCCAACTCATCAAGGTTTCCACCTGTACTTAGAGAAGCCTGAGCTGGCAACAATCTTCCTACTAAAGATCTGTCCGCTCTGGACTCTAATGTCAGGTGGGTTCCCACTTGCGATGAAAGAGTAAGTACTAGGAGCAATTTGGGGGGCTGCTGATTGTTTATCTGCAAACCCAGTTGTGTCTATCACCTCCCATTCAGATGCAGCCTCGAAACTCTCACAAAGGGAGTGCCAATTCTCCTCCGAAATGCTTGTGGGGGCACTCCTGATATCAGGGAACTTAAGCACTGAAGAGTGATGAATAGCTCACACTAGTGTATTTTCTACTCTTTGAATATATAACCCTGACGCTTTCAGGCATCTCCTCACCAACCATATTTTGGATACTATTCTTGTAGAGCTGAATATTATTTCTGCCCTCAGAAAATGCCCTCTATCCAAAAGGGGCACAATAGTGACCACATCCTCTTGGTTAATAGTCAATCTCATCGTCTGGTAGATGCAATCTAATAGCGCATCTACCTTCCACACTGAATACCTCAAATATCTATGCCCTTTGTTCCTGTTCAGATGGAATATAATTTCTGGGGCCCAGTGCTCTCTAGTCTCCTGTGGTCATACTTTGCTATGGATACTATTGGCCTTCTAATTGGAGAATTCTTAGTAGTGACCTGGCTAGCCCTATTGGGGTGCATTTTACCTAGAGAGGGTCTCTGAGGATCTTTTAAATTAGGTTAAGCACCTCTACCAGTTTCCGGAGGCAAGCCTGAGAGCTTTCCAGAGGGAGTATCCTTAGAAGCCCCAAAGGATAGCTCAGATGAAATAGGACTAGTAAAGACAGCCTTAGAAACCAGTTGTGGCTGCACGTTAAAACTAGCACAAACAGTTTGAGTCACTGCATCTTGCCCTCTCTGCATCATATGATCAGGAGGGTGTAAGTTAGAGTAGGCTTTGTTAAATTCTAACCAGAGACCACCTACCAACACTTTCATCGAGAAAACTGAACTGATCGAATCTTTGTTCCAACTCTTTAAACTTAGTGTCCATGTCTATCTCCTGCCTAATAATAAAATCCTCAAACTTCCAGTTCAGAGAGTTGAGATACATCTTAATATCTGAGAGTTGTGCGGTTAGCTCTAGCTCTTTTAATAGTTGCACAGAATTTCCCAGTGGCTCTTCTGGGCCAGATACAAGAGGATTACTCATATCAGCTACAATATCACCTAATAGATAGGAAGAGGAGAAAAAGAGGGTCATTCTAGACTGAATTTTGCCAGAACTTTAGGTGGTCTAGTGGCCTTTTCCGCCTGTTCAATCTCCATTGCTAAATTCATGCTAGGCTCCGATTAGAAGGCCAATAGTATCCTATTTAATTCATGTAAATTGCTTAAATAGAATATAGGTATACACGTAAATACAAACATAAAATTGATTAGTCACCGATTAATTAATTAATAATCTTTTCTAACAGAGCTATATTCCAAAATCCGTGAGCTAAAAGCCCTTGCTAAATCAACACAGGATTACACCAGATAAACAAGGCAAGGAGAGTCATGGTCAAATACCTTCCCCCAAAGCAACAAAGTAGGGGGACCCACTGAGTAGCAAGTTGACAGCAGAGGATGAGTTTGTGGGGAGGGGTTTGGACTCTCCTTCCATCAACAATGAAGTGAATCAAGGTCCCGGCAGGATGCCACTCAGTGTCTCCCCATAAATATGTCCTACATAAAGTGGTGTCATGTATTTCCTATTATAAGAATATATTTTTTGCCATCTGTGTTCCTATGTATTCATTTTGAGTTTTTATATGTTAATTTTCTGTTTCAAAGTATTGGATTAGTGTTTTGCAGCATTGATTTTTAAAATCAACTTCTGTGATTAGCATTGGTTCAGGCTGAAGTTTCTTAACTACATTCCAATGAGCTTTTTTCTAAACTTCCCAAATGAACTGTCACCATATTCAAGTCAAATGGCTAGGAGTTAGAAGGCAATAAAGAGACCCCTCTGGCCAGCCTAGGTGTCTGGAATCTTATCTATTACATGTCTAAATGACAGATGGTACCATTCATAGAATACCTCCAGACTGAGAGGAGTCTTTAAGTTAGTTTTTTCTAGCTAACATATCTATTTAATTAATGATTGAAATAACCTTAAGTTCTGGTTATTCTCTCTGTAATCTGACAATTATCTTTGATAAAAATATAAGGTTTCAGTAAAAACCTTGAAGGAAATTTAATCCTTCTTTACTTGTTCAGAATTAAGAGAGCCAATTAGAATCCAGTGTATTTCCTTGCTAGCTGATGTCATCAATGACACTACTCAGGAATGTGAGCCTTCTGGCAAACTGCTTTAAGAAGGGAGACAAGAGAATTGCTCTCTAGACTGAAATTCCACATGTTGTGATTTCTTTCTCACCAACATCTTGGCAGACAAAGGGAAGATCTGGGAAGAATGTAATGTATGATTCTTGATATCTTTGAGCCAATGAATTGTGCATATGTTAAGCTTTTAGAAGCTTTTTCTTAAAATAGAAATGTTTTAAGATCATGTAACTTTGATTGGCTATCAATACCATTCTATGTAAGCTACTGATATTTTCTATTTAAATTTAAGTAAACTATGCATATATTTTTATATTCAAAAGTCTCATGCTCCTTTATTTATAAATATATTGTCTTTTTACAATACTTGCTTTGCTAGTCGGATATCAAAGTGAATTGTAAACTCATTTTATGCAACTTGGAAAAAAGTGAAGCCCAATTTAGTATGATTAGTTCATCTAAGCCACAACACTCACTTTCCATTTGTAATAAATGAGAAAAACGCAAGACGTGACAGTGGGTGCATTCACAATCTATAACCAGCATCCTTCTTCTCCATCATAGCGGGTAGAGTTCACATATTAACCCTACGGATTTATTATTAGCTCAGGATCACGCATGGGAACAGGAGCCAGTAGTTGCCAGTGTAAGGGGTTAGTCACCCATGGGAGGGGGGACTCAGAGCAAAGAAGAGTTGGGCATTTCTTACCAGGGATATTCGCCCCTGCACCCTGCCGTCACCTAAGGCCTAAGACCCTTGCGCGCGCAGCCCTTAGACACGCGGCCTACGGTGTGTGCCTTCAGCACCGCCTTGGGTGAGCCTTGCCTTTTAATCCTCCATCCCAGAAGTCACTGCGTGCTGTTCGCGCTGAGTCTCATCTTCTTCTCCTCACTCATGCCACACACCACTGCCTCAGATGAGCCTTGCCTTTTAATTCTCCATGCCGGAAGTCGCTTCATGCTGGTCGCACTGCGAGTCTCATCCGCTGCTCCTTACTCATGCCACACACTGCCATCTTGGGTGAGCCTTGCCTTTTAATCCTCCATCCCGGAAGTCACTGCATGCTAGTTATGCTGTGAGTCTCGTCTGCTGCTCCTCACTCACGCTGCACCAGCAGACACAGCATGCAGTTGCCCACAGGGCCCCACCCTGTGTGTTATTACCTACAGCATGCCACTGCTCTTCTTTTAGTACAAAAAGGGCCACTTGCTTGCTTCCCACAGCCCAGTTCAATAATCTGTCAGTTTCAACACAGTTTGCAATGGTCATCGGTTCAGTTGCTTAGGCTTTTTACTCTTCTACCACATTTGGCTAAAATTGGCCCATGTGGTCAAAAGATATTAGGAGAGATATGTTCTCTTTCCATAGGAAAACCAAGCTAAAAATATGCATATCACTGCAATATTGCATATGCAAAAGCCTTCCCCTGAACTGAGCGCACGCGCACACACACGAGTTGCCTGACAAAAAAGGGCAGAAAAGGCTGGTAAGTTATTTCAGGGGCTGGCTCCCTAGAGCCTGGCACTGAGCCAGCCTCTATGCTGTAGCAGTGGATAGAGCATGCCCAAAACAAGGGGGGACCAATAAGAGCACCTTAGGGAAAGAGCTGTCTGGGAAAGGTGCAACAACTAGCCAGGGTCTGTGAGATTAAATGAAAAATCACTGCAAGTGCTGCTTTCATCAGAAGCAGGGCATTCCCCAAGATTCGCACAACATGGAAATTTACCACTTTCACCACTGGTTTTGCCATTTTCCAGTATTTTTTTGCATATTGAATAGGTCTGCCATGAGCCAGTCCCAAGCCCCATGTATGCCCCGTGGCACTCACGGGGGCTGTGGAGATGTAAACCGACTGTGGAAGTGTAAACTGGCAAGGCAAGCTGGCAAAGCTAAGCACTGGGGAAGTGCTAGAAGTGTTCAGTCCTAGAAGTTTTAAAATTCCCTGAAAAGTGACAAAAAGGTCCCCAAAAGTGATGGGGGAAATGGCAGAAGCACTGAATCACCAGGAAATGATGAAGTACTGACAGACACTCACAAGTACTCACAAAAGGTTGGTATTTCCCTTAGGAATGAGAACACTTGCTCTTCTCATGGCCCTAAAAGTTCCCTGACCCACCTTATTGCCAGGGAAGGAGGATGTTAGAAAGCAAGTGGAGTCTGGGATGAGGGAAACACACAGAACTGTGTTGGGGAATAGTGTATGCAACTAAGGCCCTTTTCAAATGGACCACAGAGGTGTTGTGGTCCATAGGTGGAAGTGGTGGCAAGTTTGCAGCACATGTGCAGGCTGGCATGATGGACGCACACCCATCTCCATCGATCTTCATGGACAGAGGCACCTCCGTTTTCCCCAATGCCTCCATGCATGGAGATGGGTGACACACAGGGGTGTGCATGCACCCCCACCCATCCCCACTGACACACAGACGCCCCCCACCCTCACCCACGCAGTCTCACACATGGGCAAGGGAGACTGTCCATGTAAAAAGGGCCAAAGTCTGTTGCTGTTATGAGAATATGAGAATGGAGGACAGTAAAACACTCCAATGATTCGCCCTACTAAGGAAGAGAGCTGGCTATTGATTGTTCTGGCTCTGGAAGTGAAGCAGGGGGAACTGGCCCTGCAAAAGTGAATTGGGGTAAACCCATTCACAGCTGAAACCAATGATGGCAGGCTGGCTGTGGGTCACAATGGCTGGGAGGAGTCAGGTGACCAGACAGGAATAAAAGCCCACCATCAAAAGGTCATGGGGAAAGCGTGGCAAGGGTGTAGCTGCTATAGGGGCAGGCAATGTGGCTGCACTGGAGCCCACAAGCCTAAGATGCCTATGCTCCCTGGTGCAACTGCATCCCCTGTCACTGGCAGGGGGGAGGCGGGCCTGTTCCAACCTAGCTATGACCCTGGGGTAGCCTGGATGTAAGAGGTGCCTCTAAGAAAAACATGAGAGGGGAATACTTGGAGCAGGGAAATAAGAATGTGTGCTCCAGAAACTTGTAGGCAGAGTCCACTGTTAGGCGGCAGCCCTATTGAAATCAGGGGGGTGTTGAAGAGCTAATAAAACCATGGATTGTGGAATGAATGAATAATTTATTGGCACGGGCTTAAGGCCATGGCCTTAAAACAACAAAATCATACAATACACAACCTATACAGAGCCTATAAAAACAAAAGCCAATACAAAACAGAAATAACTGCACAACAGCCTTTAAGGTTAAAATACAAATAATAAAATATATACGCGATATCATATAAAATACATACGGCTATAATATACATACAGCTATAATCAAGGGAGAATCCCCAGAAAGGGTGAATTATAAATTACCAGCGAAATGACTTCTTCCCCCTCCCAGGCTTATACCACCAACTGCTGGCCCACAAGAGCTGGTAGTACAAGGGGGGGGGGGGGGGGGAACCCCATGAACTTCAAATAACACCTCCAGTGATTGTGTCCCGTTCAGATGGGATCTAATCATTTTTCAGTGTTTAAATACAAGATTGAGAAATGTTGCCACAGACAATAACTCATCAGGCTTTGAGAGGTAGGAGGAGTTGCACCTGGTTTGACCCCTTGCCCTCCAGCAAGGGATTCATCCAGATCTCCCTAAGGTGAGTGTAATATGGACAAACAAATAACAAGTGCTCCACAGTTTCCAATTCGGCCAATGAACATACACACTTACGGTCCTGATAGGGGACCTTTGCATATCTGCCCACTACTACCACAGTATGAAGCAGATTAAACCAAAAAAGGGTGTAATAGCGCCTCAACTGGATGTTCGTTAGTATACCCAAATAGGGTTCTCTCCTAAAGGGAACACTACATGTGGCTAAACTTGAGGCCACCTTCCAGTCTTTGAGGATAGCCAAATCCTCCTGGCTCACTATGTCCCTAGACCTTTGCTGGAGAACAGATTTTATAGTAACTGGTGATTGATCAGCCAGGTAGAGGAATGAAAATCCCAATTTGTTCAGTACTTTTGTGACATAGCGAATCTAGGAGTATGGTCTGGCTCTCTCGTGCTGCAGTTCCTCAGTTAAACACAAGGATTGTAAAGAATCAGGGGGACAGGACAACAGCTTAACCCAGTATCTTATGAGGGTCAGCCACACCTGGTGCTCTATCGAGGGCATATTGAACTCAATTCTGACCACCGCCCCTGGAATGCTAGGCCCCACCCTGAGGGTTCGAAGAAAATAATTCTGGACCCGTTCCAGGGTCACAAAATCTAGAGAGGTGACACATTAGGCTCCAAAAGTCAACATAGGGACGACTTTTGCACAGAAAACTTCTTGTATCATTGCAACAGATATGCCACCCGAAGAGTTATAAGCTTTAAGAAGCGCCTTTGTCGTCACACTGGATGGTCGGGC
The DNA here is from genome assembly GCA_003113815.1 of Sphenodon punctatus. Lineage (NCBI taxonomy): Eukaryota > Metazoa > Chordata > Lepidosauria > Sphenodontia > Sphenodontidae > Sphenodon > Sphenodon punctatus. Next base: position 1,631,202 of record QEPC01010320.1, read on the forward strand.
TCTATTATTAACGTGCTGGGCCCATGTGCCCCTGGAGGTAAGTAAGTAAACTTTATTGGGAGTTTAGCTATCGCTGTACTCCAAACCACAATAATAAAAACAAACAACATAATACAATGGGCATAATAGAAACGTTCATTCTGATGATATACATAAAATCAAAACAAAATAACAAAAGCACGGGGGATCATAAGCCCCTCAAAGACAGGATGCAGAAAAGCTGAAGAAACTCCAGAAACACAATCCACTCATGATTAGGCAGAACCGCCCACCTTCAATCTTTCCGCTATTAGCTTCCTTTGCTTGCCTACCAAGCAAGCAAAGGTTGCCAGCAGCAATATTTCCTCCTGTCTTTTTAGGGACATGAGGTGCAGATAACTAGCCTCCGAGTGAAGCAGGGATCCCAGCCATGTTAGCCTTAATCGGTGATAATAGGGACAACGTAGTAGGACATGCCCTACTGATTCCACCTCCCGCAAACTACAAGGGCACGTTCTCAGTTGAAGCGGTAGCTGCTTAAATCTACCTTCCACTACCGCCGATGGTACGAGTTGGAAACGGAGTAATGTGTACCATCGGCGGAGTTTGGGACAGATAAGTAAGTCGAGATATGGCTCAAATTCAGCTGATTTTTTAATAGTTACCAGCATAGGGGCCACTTTCCAATGGGCCACAATTGATAGGTCTTCCTGTTGGGCCACGTCCCTAGCCCTTAAAAGAATTTCAGCCCTTATAGCAGGAAGACTATGACCAATGAAATATTCCATTAAAAAGCCCCAATCTTTGACCAATTTACCCAAACGTAGCAACCATGGGTGACCTCTTACCCCTGTCTCACATAATTCCTCCCTTAGACATTGAAGGGCAAGATCGGTATCGTGGCGTACCAGAAGTCTGAGCCAATATCCCACATATCTACCCTTGGAGGTGAAAATCGTACCCAAATACGAAAATTTGTTCACCACCTCTCCATGGCCACACTGGCCACCACCCACTTCACATTTTTCTTAAACTTCTCCCCAGCTATCAGAATCTTAGATTTACTTGCATTGACCTCTAATCCGTTTGTTGCAGAATAATCCATTCAGCCTCTGAGTGCGGCCCTCAGACCCTTCTCTGACTGGGCCATAAGAGCCAGATCATCGGCATACTGTAATGCATATAAAGGGTAGGTCTGGATTATTGGTGGATGGGGGTTATAGTTCTTAACTACTGCAATAAGATCCACCACGAACAGATTAAACAGTAGGGGGGCAAGCGAGCACCCTTGTAGCATCCCTCTTTGAATCAAAATTGGATCACTCAATTCTCCTGGAGTCCTCCCCTTCACACTAGCCACATTCTGCTCATGGATTGCCGTCAATATTCTAAGTAAGGAAGGGTTAATGCCCTGATCCCTTAATTTGCTCCAAAGTCGCTGTCACGGAACGGAGTCAAATGCCTTGGTGAAGTCTACAAAGGCTATGAAGACTTAATCTTTGTGTATTTCATGATCAGGTGTGCCAAAATAAAGGAGCAGTCTAATGTTGACCTATTGGCCCTAAAGTCAAATTGTTCCTTGGGGACTATCCCCTTTTCTTCAGTCCATTTCTGTAAATGCTGACAAATAACAGATGAAAATAATTTGCCTACCACCGGCAGCAAACTTATTGGTCTGTAGCAAGAGGGATTGCGCCAATCACCTCTTTTAAAAATGGGCACAATCCAACTCTTGCCCCAGGATTGGGGGACCCTACCGCCCCTCATGATGATGTTAAATATCTTACAGAGGACCAAGGCCCACCACTGAGGAGCTGCCTTCAAAATCTCTGCTGAAAGACTGTAGAGCCCAGGTGCCTTATTGTCCTTAAGGGACAAAATCCTCCTTCCAATATTCAAAGGGGAGAGCTCATTGTTCCACTGCAGAGCTGGGGCTCCTCCCTCATTACCCTCTCTGTGGGGATCACCTTCCTCGGTCCCCTCCGAATCTGCATACAGGCCTCCAAAGAAACCTTCCCAGACCAACATGGGAACAAGAGAGGGACCAAGGTCCCTAGATATCCGCATCAGTCCATTCAGTATGTTCCAGAACTTTCTACTATCTCGTACCTGTGAAGCCCTCGCTAATTCTATCCACTTTTTATTGAAGTATTGTGACTTCTTATGCCTCAGTAAGCATTTATATTCCTGCTTCAGGGCCTGCAGATACTGAAGAGCTAGGTCAGAATAGGATCTGGTCCAGCTCCTCTTTGCTGACGAAAGCCGAGACTTCAAAGTTCTGTATTCACCATCAAACCAGGGAATTTTTACTTTCGATGGTTCTCTCCAGGAGGTCATAGCGATATTCTCCCTTAGAAATACTATGATCTCTTCAAATGGATTGTGGATACCTTTGACTCTGAAACCTATTATTGGAGGTAAATTCTGGCACAAACCTTGTGCGAGTGGGAATGAGTACATCACAAGGACTGAGTGCTGTAATATTTTTGCCCCACTCCCTAATTATCTTGCCTTCAGTGCTGAGTCCCACCAAGAGTTGCAAGAACGATAATGGAATAAATAAGTAACCCAATGAGCAAACATCCATTTATCAATGATTGGCTCCTCCCAGCCCTGTGGACTTCTTTGCCCAAAAAAGAGGATTAAGTTTTCCTGCAACTGGCCCAGTCCCTCAGAAGAGAGAGGTAATTCCCACACACCCCACACCCCTTTGGGGAGAACCCTGAACCTAGCATAGTCTCCCATTGTGAGCCTCCCCAGTGAGGCTTCAAGGGCTCTATCTTAATGGAATCCTAATTCTTTGCATTTATATAATGCACAAGCTCGTCTCTGAAGAGATACTGGAATGTGATTGATTTATTTCTCACTGCTGTTAAAAAAATTGATCTTCAAAGCCTTCTGTGTATGAGAAAACATAACCTAACCGGTTTACCAATGGTGTATTTGAAAGACCCTCATGGTGTATTTAGTTCAAATACACATAAAAAAGGTTAAAGGTCTCAAGAATAAATTGGTTGGTGAGAAATATCAAGGGAGCCCTCTGCTGACCTGGCATATAATGGTTTGCATAAACAGCAGTAAAAGCAACAAGGTGGTTAATCTGTGTGCATTTATTTCAATCTATCTGTGGACCTTAAGGGTCAATGTGATTTACTAATACCTTCTGGAGGATATTAAAATGTTGAATAAAGGTGATGGAAAGGTGTTGGAATACTTTTTCGATTAAAAAAAAAAGTATAGCTTCCACATAATTGTATGACCAGAATTTTGTCATGCTTTATTTTTTCTCATAATATTTTGTGACTAATAGCTTGAGAACAAAAAGTTGTCAATTAGCATTATTTGTATTCATGGAAATAGCGGCTGGAATGAATTTACTCTGCCCTGCATATCATATGGTCATGGCCACTGCAAAATACTGGACCTAGTGAGCTTGTAGATTGTAGTGGGTTTGGTCTTTCCTATTATTGTTTAGAGGTATGAATTAGCATTTTTTAAATGCAGATCAAAGGTTCTGCCGTCCCTCCAAACACAGCAGGCATGTTGGAAAAATACCTACCTATGACCATCTCCAAAGCCTATAAAAAAAATCTTCATTGAGGTCAGAGAACATGAAGGTTGCACTGCCTATAATGGAAAAACACCTAATTGAATACCTGCCACTATCAGTATATATTCCATTTAGAAGGGAGGAGTGTTCCAGTCTTCACACTTGGGTATAATGGGAAAGGAAGAGGTGGTGAAGGGGTCATTAAAAATTGATGATTTAATAAATAAAATAATAATAATAATAATAATTTTTAAATGGATTTTTAAAATTTTAATTGGATTTTTTAATTTTAATCGTCCTTATTAGAGTTCTCTTTAAAAAAAAAAAAAAAAAAACTACTTAAATATAAATTTAATAAAAAATAAGTTAAAGCCCCAAAATAACAACTTTACATACTACTTGAAAAAATATAGTCATGTCACCTTTTGGGGGAAACTTTATAAATAGGGCACAATAAGCCATGTACTATACTGGGGGTCCCAGAGACTGGTCTGTAGTTTAGTAAAGAAAGTTACCGAACCCACTGGGACCCAGCTTTCAATTTAGAACATCCCGTCTTGGCTCTCTAAACACAGAACCACTTCTAGTTGTATTTTCTCCCTTATTTAGCACCGATGGTTTCACTTTTTGTTCCCAGGTTGTGGAGCTCTGTGGGTGTTAACAAATGAGATGACAGCCCCCTGGAATCCAGCTTCGGCCCATGCAGACCCCACTCGCAGGGTTAGCGGGTAGAACCTAACAAACAGATGCGCGCGCGCACATGGTGTGTATTTATTTTCTTGTGCATTCAGGCAGCCCCTGCTCAGAGGTAGGGCGGCCATTACTCCTGTTTTGTACAGGACAGTCCTGTTTTATGAAGGATTTGTCTGTTGTCCTTCCCCTATGTGTTTTTGTCCTGTATTTTCCAGATGCTGCAACTATCATTCCCCCCCACCCCAACATTCAAGTGGGAACAGCGACATTGGCAGTGTGTGGACTCTGAGGTGAGCCATTGGTCCCAGTGTTGGGGGGTGAGGTTACCATAGCATCCAGATTTTCCAGGGCATGACCACTTTTCCAGGGCATGACCCAACCCCATCCAGGCAGATTTTAAAAACATGCACCCATGGCCAGGATTTTTCTGGTACCATTGCATCCCCTTCCCCACCCCTCTCCCAGTGCTTCTTGCTCATCCCTGGCTTCGGGAAGAAGCCCTCAGCCAACTGCACTCCTCCTCCTCTTCTCTGCCCACCCCAGCTGCTGCCTCCTTTTCCTCCCACTGGCCCTGTCTGCGATTAGGAGAGTGGGCAGCATCATGTTTGCAGAAGCCCTGGTAAGTTTCCAGGCAGTGTCACATGTTCAGGTGTAGCAGGAGGAAAAGGATCTGGGAAGGAGGATGCGGGAGTGGATCAAGTAAGGGCAAGGCACCTGACTGACCCAGCTTGTTTGAACAAGGAGGCAATGGCAGCGGCTAGAGGGTAAGTGGCTCTGGAGAGACAACTTTGATGTGTGTCCTCAAAGCATGCAGGGAGGGAGTCTGGCTCCAATCAGGAGAGACTCTCCTATGCCTCCCCCCATTCCAAATTCAAACAGGTGGCTCCCCCTTCCCTAGTGTGCCTGATATACCATCCCAGCTGGGACCACAGCCAGGGCCTGTCAAGGCTAGCACTCCCCACTTTCCCCATGTCCTGTATTCTGGGGATCATCAGTGGCCACCCTACTCACAGGTTTAGCATGGCAAGCCTAATAGATGGGCAGGCATTCTTCCCTGCCACACACTGCCCACCAACCTCCCCTTCCCAGTATCCCCATTCCAGCTGGAGAGAGCAGAACTGCGCCTAGCCAGAGAGATCCAGGACACCTTGATCCAGCACATCGACTGCAATGCTAGCACAAACACGCATCATCAGTGACCTTTTACGGAGTTTTAAGAAAGTTTAATTTCAGGGGGGGGGGGGTGTTAGTTATCAATGAAGACTTTAAGAATGTTTTATGTTTTCCTCTGGTCCATGCCTCCTCCCCCCAGCACTGGGTTGGCATAATTTCCCTCCTTGAGTCCCATCCCTTCTCCCATGCTATTTCCCACCCTTTCCTTTCTCTTGGCATTCCCTATTGGCATTGGTGAGCTAGCCGGCTGCAGCCCAAACCTCTGTTTTCCCCTATTGGCATTTGTAAGCTAGCAGAGGTGGCATAGCAGGGCTGCAGGCTCCAGTTCTATCAATGCAATGGGCACGAACTGAACAACACCCAGCCACAAGTGTCTAGGGGAACCAGGACCTGCGGGTCTGCAACTGGTGGCACAGGGAGGATTTGGAAAGGGAGCTGCTTGAAGAGACCACACAGCAGGCGTATGAGATCTGGACACCATTAATGCCCAAGAGCATAGGCAGCTGGTGTGGCTGAAGAACTGTACAAGAGTGAAGAACATACAGAAGTCAAGCACCGTCGTTTGCACCATCCTCCTTCTCGCCCCATCTTGCTACCTGCAATTTTGTTTTCTCCAACCTCCAGCCTACTGTGGTACCTTTCCACCCCCCACCAGCCCACCATGGTGCCTTGCCACCCACTTCCCATGCCTACTTTTCTGGCCAATGGAGCAGATTCCCAGGGATTTTGCTGCTGTTCCTCCATGCACTTCTGGTCACCTGTCAACTAGGGCTGAAACTCAATTCTCACTTTTCTCAGTGAGAATCAGGTTTTTTTTGTATCATTCTTGCAAACAAGAGCAAGTCGAGAAACTGCCTGGATTCTCGCCAAGAGGAGCGAGAATCTCAAGACACTCATTGTGCATGCACAAAATGGTCACCGAGGTCATTCTCTGCATTAGCAGCATTTATTTTTTTGTTGCTGGGAGGGTTTTTGTTTTGTTTTTGCTGAGATAACAAGATCTCATATCTGAGCCAAAATCTCAGTGAGTTTTCGGGCCTTGGTCTGAAGCCTCGCAAGGTATCTTACTACAACAAAATGGAAGGTTTTATCATGCAGCTGTGTAAATGCATCCCCCCCAACACCAGGTGCATTAACTTACCGTTCTCCTCCACCACTTCTTCTACAAAAGGTGGCATCTGGGTCCTCCATGCCATCCTCCAGAACCTCCAGTGGCTCCTCAAACAAGCGCTGGTTCTCCAGGTTGAGGGAATACACTGTGAGAGTCACGCTGTCTGTGTCCACATTGACCTGTGCTGACTCCGGGGTGGGGACAGGCATGGAGGGATCTCCATTAGGGTTCTCATGTTCTGGGGGAGAAGTGGAAGCTACTGCTGTGGGAACAATTGCAGTGGAAGCTGGTAGCTTGGGAGACACATCCACCCTCTTCAGGCCTCTGGCAAAGGCACAGCCATACAGGTGAGATGCCATGATGCCTCCATCGACTCACAGGAACCAGTCGAGCAGCTTGTAATAAGGAGATGTTTGCCTCCTGTGGCCAGAGGTGAAGTTGTTGTCCCAGATCTCCCGATAGTTCTCCTAATAGCTACGTCTCAAGTCATTGGCCCACTGCCGGCACTGGTTTAGGTTCTGGCTGTAGCCCTGCTGTGAGATTTCCTGGAGCACTGCCTCATTCCTATAGCACTTCACCAGCAGTTAGTATTAGAACTTTTGCTCACCCCATAAAGCTATGAAGGCCTTGGTCTCTTCCTAGGTGTAGGGAATGCAGTGTTGGTGGGCAGATCGATAGGCAAAGAGCAGCTGGGATTGAATGGTGAAAATGGAGGTAGCAGTGTTGGTTGTTGCCTGGATGTCAGTCTGAGCCATGGCCACGTCGATGGTAGCATCTGCAAGTGGTTGCGGAGAATTCAGCGGCTGGGAAACAGTAAGTGTTGCTGAGCACATACTGCCAACCAGGAGGACCTGGGAGAATGCATGTTTGATAATGGCAGGGGTGGGATTTTAAGTCAGTCATTACATGCACAGTGAGAGTGAGAGCGGAGAGAGGGGAAGGAAGTGGTCGCTCCTCAGAACACTCTAGGGGCTCATTCACACGTTCAGCAATAATCCTGATTAAATCAATTCGTTCTCAATCAGTTCGCATTTAACAATGCCTGTTTCATTCAGATGCATGTCATACCATTCTTTGCTACAGCGTACTAACACACTCAGACCTTTTGTTGGGCGCGTGCTTACCCGGCTGTTCAGGTCGGTTTAATTACAGGAATTCACTGCATGTCAGCTGGTCAGACACCGGAAGAGGAACCGCTGTTACACGGAAGTCTAAGGTGTCTGGATTGGGGTGCCGGCAGTCGTCAGAAATCAGATACCAGAGGACAGAGAGCAGTGAAAATTCAGCTGCCAGATCAGACAGGTCAATAGCCTTTTGCGACTGGTTCGTGGTGTTTTCCTACAGAGCTCATGGTCAATCTCAATGTGCAAACAGATATAAATTGAGCTCCCTAACAGAGGGCTCTTATGGATTGGAGAAAGAGGGGGGAGAGGGGGAAAGGTATGGATTGCACGTTGGAAGAGAACCATAACAGATGGGGGGGGAGCGATATGGATGGAAGGGCAGGAGGCATTCAATGGTGACTTCTGTGTGGAGCAGAGGGGGGAGAGACGGCGTGGAGTGGCAGAAGGGACTTTGTCGGTGCACCCCAATGAGACACAGAGACATGAGTTGGTGTAAAACTGGCCGCACTCTTTATTCAAAATTTGCCTCGTTAGGCAGGTGGGGAAAAATTGCTATCTGCAATTTTGGGTCCAATATGCCATTTAACTATTAGAACTTATTAACTCAGGTACTGCCCGGATGTGCCTCCCGTTGACAGTATCCTTTCAGCATTTTCCTCCCCTCCTTCGACAGGGCAAGGCCGAAGGGGGGGGACAACCCACTGTGGGTTTGAGTAAGAAGTAACGTGTCCACCGGGTCTGAAGACAGCGCATGTCCCTGCTGGCCCCGGTTAAGACACCACTTCCAGGGAGCTTGATCACCAAGCATGCAGTGCCCTGCATTACCCAGTGTATCATCTCCCCATCTCTTACTGAGATGACTCTTAACTATTTATTAACCTATTTATTAAACTTGTTGGCATATTGGACCCCTGCCACTAAGGGGTGGTCACCTTGAACCATCCCGACTCCCCACCTCCTAGCCAAACATTAAACTCTCCAGCTGGCCTGCCAAGGCTGCCAAGTATATTTCATTCCCTAAGTTAGATAAGTGAACTCCATCTTCCCTGTATAATTCAGGCCTTCTGTGCACGATCCCCACGTGCCTGATGTTTGTCCCCCCTAAATCCCTCAGCCATTTTCCTATCTCTCTGTTAACATTCTTTCTCGTTTTGTCAACCCTTCCAGGGTTCCGGGCTCTCATCCATTTTAACCTGGGCACCCAATCTGTCCACACAATTTTAACCCCTTGAAACCATTGTTTAATTATTAGTAAATCTTGCTTTATATTAACTATTAAACTAACCCCTTTCCTATCGGGTAGATCATTCTCCCCTAAGTGTAATACTATCATTGTCGGTGGGGGGAGATGGCGTAGGCTACTCAACAATGGGAGAAGCTGCCTCCATCTCATCCCGCTCTTGCCCATCCATCTGACCTGCGCTTTGGTGCCTAAGCCTAACTGAGATCCCCATGTAGATGTTTTGGCAGCTGCTTCGGCCCATCGTACGAGGCTGTGGCCGATGATCCACACCTCCTCTCGTGTAAACCCGCAGGCCCAGGGTCCTGGTAAAATAAACAGGGAGTTGTTAGCTGTGGTAGGGTCGAATGTATTTCTTGTACGTGTGTGATCTCCACCTTCCCACACGTTGGATTGCAACTTCAGGCAATCCCGCTGCTGCTGCCATTGTTGCTGCCCCAATCCTAAAGGAATGGGATCCGAAATCCATAGCCGGGAGGCCAATCTTTTTTATGGCAGCTCGTAAAATCATTATAACTTGATATGCTGTAGCTGGTATACCCGTTAAATGAACAAATAATGGGCCGGGGGTTTTTGGTCTAACTTCCATGTATTTTGTCATTTGAGTTACCGGGCATATGCTATCTGGTCCCCCTTTATATAGATCGACTCTCTGGCCACGTCCCCTTTGGTCAGTCTTTGACCGACGGAGTCGGAGTATTACTCTTGGTTGTACTGCCTCCAGGTCATCCAAGTAGAAGGCGTTCCGGGACAAATCTTTATTGGAATTAGTAACCACTTCACTTACCCTAAAACCCCCAAAGAACATGATGGCGTATATTGTTTGAAAGAGTTGCACCTCATAAGCGTTGTAACAAACCTCCTTGAGGACTGCAACCAATCGGGTAAGAATTGGGGATGTTATGGGAGATCGTAATTTACGGGCCGCAGATTGATCCCGCTTCCAAGCCTCCAGCATATGTTTTATATAGAATCCATTGTCAGGAGACTGAAATCCATTCAGTCTGCTGGCAAAGTTAATGGCAGCGATCTTCCCGGCTATGGTCCCCACGGCTAAGCCTCGTTTGTGTAGGGCCAATACAAATTGAAGAACTTCAGCTTCCTCTATGGGGAACCCGGTCAACCAACCCTTACCTACCCTGAATTGTTGAAATTCCCTGAAAGCCCTACCATACGCAGCCTGAGTTCGAGGGGCCAATGCCCCTTGTACGGTGGACTGCACTTCTACCTCCCAAGGCTCCAGATTCCTTCGGGCAGCAGATCCGGTTCCGCACGAGCCTCTGGGGCCAATTCCCGGAAGCGGTCCATCTGGAATCGAGAAAGGGCATCTGCTATCCCGTTATCGATTCCAGGCACATGTCGTGCAATGAAAAGGATGTTATCTTTCAAACACGCCAGCACTAGTGCCCGGACCAACTGCATGACTCTGGATGAACGAGAGGAGAGTGAGTTAATAACATGGACTACAGCAGAGTTATCACACCAAAAGACAACTGTCCTGTTGGTGAATTGCCGAGACCATAAGAGGACCGCCACTACTATGGGGAATAACTCCAAAAAGGTTAAATCCCTGGTAACCCCCGTGTGGTGCCACTCGTCGGGCCATGGTGCGTTGCACCAGTGCTCTCTGAAGTATACACCAAAACCAAATCTGCCTGATGCATCCGATTGAACCTGTAAGTCAGCTTGCAGAAGCAGTAAATCTCTCCAAAAGCTAATGCCATTGAATTTCTTGAGGAATGCCTTCCACACACCCAAATCATGCCGCATTTCGCTAGTGACCCTTACTCGAAAGTGGGGGGGCATTTCCCCCCTTAGCTTTTCGTATAGCCGGGATAAAAATGCTCTTCCTGGTGCCACTACTCGGCAAGCGAAATTTAAACTCCCAATCAAGGACTGAAGGGTCCTTACGGTGATTTTATGGGTTGCAAGGCATTCATCAATCTTATTCCTTATGCCCACTAATTTTTCTGTTGGCAACCTAGAGGTCATGGCTTCGGTATCCAATTCAATACCCAGGTAGGTGAGCTTGGTCGTTGGGCCCTCAGTTTTTTCTGGGGCCAATGGCAGGCCTAACTCAGCTGCAAGCCTTTGGAATAAGTGCAGGGCGGCGCCACATTCATCCGTCCGTGGTGTGCCAATTATAAGGAAATCATCGAGATATTTTGATACTGTGCCCCCTGTCAGCCTTTGAACAAAAACCCATTCTACTAAGGTACTGAATCATTAGAATATCGAGCAGGAGATTGAGCAACCCATCGGCATAGCTCGGTCATAGTAATACCCTCCTTGGAATTGAAAACCAAGGAGATGGAAGCTCTTAGGGTGCACTGGCAATAGGCGGAATGCTGATTTCACATCGCACTTTGCCAGGAGTGCTCCCTTCCCGGAAGCTCGAACTTTAACTACTGCCTCGTCAAAAGACGTATACTTGATAGTTGAGAGCTCCTTGGGTATGGCGTTATTGACCGAACTACCCCGAGGGTAGGATAGGTGATGAATCAGGTGAAATTCGCCTTCTGCTTTCTTAGGTACGATACCTTATGGGGACATTACGAAGTTCCCCATAGGTGGTCATTCAAAAGGTCCCATTACCCTCCCCTCCTGCCTTTCCTTCTCGATCTTGGCCCTTACCATGTCCTCCATCAATAATGTTGACTTAAGATTTCTTGCTTCGGGTCGCTGACTAACATTAAACGCTGGTATTATAAAACCGTTTTTAAAACCTTTAACTATGAAATTGAGCTCCGCCCTTTCCAGTGCTTCAATTTTAATTGGGGTCGGGCCCTTTTGTATTGCGTGGTCCAGCAGGGGAGCTGGCCCCCCCTTTTCCGGTACCTCCACCCGTGCCATACCCTTTCTTTCCCCCTTTTTGCCCGGTCCGAAAACAATTACTCGCTGGATGTCCTCCCCCGCATCCCGAACATGTATGCCGGAACCGACATGATTGGCAATTGCACCGGCTCCTTTTGTTATAGTCCCAACAGGTGCCCGATGTGCCTTGACCCCCTGTGCGACTTTCTGGTCGAAAGGAATCATGACCCCAAGCAACTCCGCCCCGGATCAGAGGGTGTCCACTGTCCTCCCTGGGTGCCTTCGTGACATCCACCATGCACTCCAATCAGAGGTCGGGTGCGTGTATATCCCAGCGAAGCCCGGGCGTGGTGGCGGCTCTGTGGCCAAACGCCTCATCGTAACGCAGCCACGTTCCCACCGGTCCAGTTCCATAAGCGCACCGAACTATGTCGGCATACTTATGGAGCTCTAGCCCTCTGTTGGGGTCATCCTGTAGGATCACACCCATATATACGGTGAAAGCCGAGGTCCAATTGGCCCAATTACGGTCTGCCTTTGGGCGTTTGAATTTTTCTTTCTCCTTTCCTTCCTCGGGCTCGGAGTGATCCACAATTGGATCACTGAATAATAGGGCGTATATATCAACATACTCCCCCTTTAAAAAATTTTCTTTAACAGCGGGCAATAGATGTGCCCCAAATGGTGCTGCCACGCTGGGGATAGCCCCCCCAGGGGGTGGGGGTGGGAGGGTTCCTGTTTGCCCATGTGCTATCGATCCGGGTGTCGTGGATTCCTCCCCAGATGCCCTGGTGCATGTTGGGGTCCCTGTCCCGTGGGGTGCTTCCTCTTGTCCCGTGCGTCCTAATGGTTGGGTACCCCCTGGGCCAACCAGTCTCTGAGGTGTGTCGCACGGGTCAGACCACAATCGTGGGTGACCCGTTGAACCGGCTGATGGGGGAGGCGCCAGTGCCACCCACACCCAAGCCCCATTCAAGGACATCAGTTGGGGGGCATTTACACCCTATCCTGGTCTATTCTCACCCCCCTGTGTGAGCCCCTGTAACGCAATGCCGGAGCCCGGAGCCCTAACCACTCCAATACGCTCCCCTGTGCATTGTTCACCTCGTGTCAGTGCAAGCGGAACTGGTCGGGCCCGGGTCTCCCTGAGTCTCGCGGCCTCCGCTGATCTTCCTGCGCGTAACTCATCCTCAATGGCACATACCCTTCTCCAAATCGCCGCGTCTCCCCGTTCCTCATTGCCTTCGTCTGATTGAATTCTCTGTCTGGCCGCTGGGGGCGAGCTATCCTCGTTTGGGAGCCTGGAAAATAGAAGGGGAGTGGGCCCCCCCCTAGAGGGCCCTGGGCCCAGGTCACCGCTCCGCCCCATCTGCTTCCGGTACTGGGCTAGACCAGGCACCCCGTCCATGTCGGTGACCCCCTGAGTACAGCCGCGCGGGCCATTGTCTCCCCTTATTCGTGAATGCGTCCCTTCAGCAGGGGAGGTTGTCGCCTTGCCTTAAGGAGGCTGTGGTGCTCCCCCTGCTGAAGAAACCATCGTTGGACGTAGACGCGCTCACCAGCTACTGACCTGTCTCTAACCTTCCCTTTTTAGGGAAGGTTATTGAGCGGGCAGTGGCGCTCCAGCTCCAGGGTCATCTAGATAACATCGGGCTCCTTGACCCTTTTCAATCTGGGTTCCGCCCCGGCTATGGCACCGAGACGGCGTTGGTGGCCTTGGTGGACGACCTCCGCCGGGAGATGGATGCGGGATGTTCGACATTTCTCATCCTGCTCGATCTCTCGGCCGCTTTTGACACCGTGGACCATGGGCTGCTGTTGAGACGACTGCGTGACCGGGGGGGTCTGGACGGGACTGTTCTTGAATGGTTCCGTTCATTCCTCTCGGGGAGGAGCCAGCGGGTGGTGTTGGGGGAGGAAACATCGAGCCCCCGCGCCTTACCGTGTGGCGTTCCGCAGGGATCGATCTTGTCTCCATTATTATTTAACATCTATATGCAGCCCTTGGGGGAGGTCGTGAGAGGGTTCGGGGTGCGATGTCACCAGTATGCTGATGATACTCAGCTGTACCTCTCGTTTTCTACCGACCCAGACCCTGCTGTCTCGGTGCTATCCCAATGTTTGGAGGCCGTGGCGGATTGGATGCGGCGGAGCAGACTGAAGCTCAACCCAGATAAGACGGAGGTGATGGTGGTGGGGAGGGCGAAGGGGGTGGTGGCCCCCCTGATTGGGGGGGTTTGCCCCCCTGTAGCTCAGCAGGTCCGGAGTCTGGGGGTCATATTGGACGCAGACCTGCGGCTGGAGCGGCAGGTGGAGGCAGTCGCTAAGGCTGCCTTCCGCCAGCTTTATCTGGTACGTAGGCTGCGTCCGTATGTCTCTGGCCCGGACCTGGCCTCCCTCATCCATGCCTTCGTCACCTCGCGGCTCGACTACTGTAACGCGCTCTACGTGGGGCTTCCCTTGTTCTTGGCCCGGAGGCTGCAGCTGGTGCAGAATGCGGCGGCCCGTCTTCTTACGGGGACGGGTCGCCGGGAGCACATTACACCGGTGCTCCGAGCGCTGCACTGGCTGCCGATAGTGTGCCGGGCCAAGTTCAAGGTCCTAGTAATGATCTATAAAGCCCTATACGGCCTTGGCCCCTCTTACCTTAGGGACCGCCTCGCCCTTCGCGCCCCGGAACGACTCCTGCGGTCTGCCGGGGGTGCCCTCCTGGAGGTCCCCCGTGTTAAGCGGGGGGCCACGATGGAGCGGGCATTCTCGGTGGTAGGGCCGCGGCTGTGGAACTCCCTTCCGGAGGAAGCTCACCTGGCCCCAAGCCTTTTGACATTTCGGCGGAACTGTAAGACCTGGCTGTTTGCCCAGGCCTTTGGGAGGGAGGGGGGGGGGGTGATTTTAATCCCCCGCCCATTTATCTATTTATTATTGTTTTCTAGCCCTGTCTTATTGTTGTATTTTATATTTATATTTTAAGTAATTTTAATTGTTTTTATTACTGTTGTTAGCCGCCCCGAGCTGCATTGCAGGAGGGGGCAGGATATAAATTTGTAAAATAAATAAATAAATAAATATTATTCCACTGTAATATTCCCTTTGCCTTCTCAGGCTCGTGGTTCCAGAGGGTCCCCGTGCCATGGCGCAGTCCCCCATCTCTACCTCCTGGGCATTATGGCTCTGGCTATAATCCTGGCGGATTTCTGGATCAGCCTCTTGCCCACTTTCTAACCCAGTTTGAGTGTGGGTCTGATAGGGGCGGCTTTCATATTGACTGTCCCTATATTGGGCTGGTGGGCCCACCACCCTTCTCTCTCTTCCTCCAAGGGAGGGGGTGGGAGGTCCCTCCCATCCCCGTTGGGGATTAATGCCACTCATGGTCTCCCCCAGGGGAGCTTGCTCTATCCCCCAGCTCCTTGCATCACCAGCTGGGCAAGCTGGGGCATCCTCCATTCTGTCTCACACCCCAGGGGGGAGGGGGATCCCCCCCATCCCCCCTTGAGGATTGAGGCCACTCGTGCCCTCCCCGGGGTTTATCGTGTATATTTGCCCTGCCCCCAACTCGTTCCCGGGGGGTTCCATCTGGTTAATTGATCGGGCCCTTAATAGGGCCTCGCATTCCCGGAGCCGCTCCATCAGGGCGGCCTGGGTTGGTACGTTCTCACCCCCTTCGCCAGCGGCCTCAGGAGAGGCTCTCTCTTGGTCCCCTTCCTGTCACGTCGGGGGGGCCTTCTTCTTTTTGTTTCCCCCCTTCGCGCTTTTGTTGGAGCGCCCCATGGCCGCGCTCTGAGCGTCCCGATCTGAGGGGAGCAGCAGCAATCACTTCTGCTGCTGCTTCTCTGCCCTCCACTTTGGGAATGCCGTGCCACGCGGCTAGCAGAGGAAACGCCCCCCCTAAAAGGGGCATGGCCTCCAGGCCCCACGAGGTGCGCATGCGCAACCTCGTTGTCGGGACGGTTGCCCTGGCAACCCTGAAGCAGCGCACGAACGGGCTCTCTAACGAGCTCTGTTCACCGGCCATCTTCTGTGTCTCCCTCACGGGGGGAGGGATGCGACAATCACCCCGTCGCCGCCATTTTGGTGGCGAAGGGGACTTCTGTGTGGAGTCTTCTTTGTTGAGTTCTGTGTCCAGCTTCTGTGAGGTGGCTGGGAACCAGGACTCCTGGGTTCTCGGGGAGGCGGGGGGCTAGTCCTGGTAGGGGAGGGGGGGCTAGTCCTGGTTCCCAGCCACCCCCTGTTCTAACTCACTAGCCTCCCTCCCTTCCCAGAGAACCCAGAAGTCCTGGCTCCCAGCCCCCCGCTGCTCTAACCCTCTAGCCCCCACACCCCTCCCAGAGAATCGAGGAATCCTGGCTCCCAACCCCCCCACCACACCCTGCTCTAACCCACTAGCCTAGCTGCTGGGAGGGGAGTGGGGGGTCGCTGGGAGGGGAGTGGGGACCGCTGGACTGGGGGGCCGCTTGGAGGGGAGTGGGTGCTCTTTGGCTGGACTGGGGAGCTGCTGGGAGGGGAGTGGGGGCTACCCCCCCCAGTGTGCAGTTTCTGTGAGGTGATTTCTGTGTGGAGCAGAGGGGGGAGAGGCAGGGATTGAAGGGAATCTGTTAGAGAGCTGTGCCCTTGCAACATTAACAGGGCAATGTGTACTCAAAGCAAAACAACTATCAAAGGCACCACAATGTATGCTTGAGAGCATACAACTCCCTCCACTGCAGAGGACATCAGGTGCAAGAAGCAGGTTTATAACAAGTTGATGCATTGTCAATGTGTAACTTTTATGCATTTGTAACTGGCATATTTTGCAAGGTCGCATCACTCTGCTCCTACTGCCAGGAGTCATGGTTCCCCTTCATTCCATGTCCCTTCACCCCTGTCTGTAACGTGCAGTTCCCTTCAATCCATCTCATTCCACCACACACATGCCCTGTTGTGATTCTCTTACCAAGATCCCCCTTGTCTGTAACGTGCAGTATTGCCTGACACAACCCACTCTCCCTTGCTCCAGGAGAGAGCAACAGCTTTGGCTACCGTTGAAACTGAATCAGTCATCAACAATTAATTGTATCCCTCTGTTCACAGTTTCTTGAATGATTACACCTGCCAGCACGGCAACATCATTTCGTGGGCAGGTGCTGCTGTCCAGAAAGCTCTTTATTATATAGAGCTCCATAGGAGGAAAAGAACCACAAGATATTAGCACAGGCAACAAAGCGAGGACTAATCAACCAAGGTAAACACCCAGGCACGTTATACAAATATGTTGATTGCTGTCTATTACTGGAATATTAAAAATAAATAAATAAGGCAAACATACAACAATTTAATGACTTAGGAGTGCAAGGTTTAACTTTGGTAACCTCTGCTCTTTATCATTATAACAGAGAAAATTTGAACACATGTCACTTCCGCTGGAGACTGCTTCCTTTCTGACCATTATTCTATGCCACCAAAACTGGTTGCAAGAAGTCATGCTACTGGTAAGCAGCATCTCCACACATGAAGCTGATGAATTCAGATTCCTGCAAGACATAAGTGAAGACTGCAATCGACGTTGTGTAGAAGCAATGCAAGCCCGTAATAGTTCAACTGATGTTGTAGACAACCATTGTAGGTGATACGATGAAACAGTGTCATTGCTTCTTGAAAATTACTACAATGTAATGGACATGCTTGGTTATATAAATAGGATGTTCCCCAACACATTTTCAACGATTGATACTGTTTCACCAAGCAATAGGGAAATCTGGGTAACGAAAACAAGTGATGATTGGTGGCTGAGTAATGTTTGCCAGTCTTGGAATGAATTACACTGGTTTCAAAACTTCAGAATGACAAAAGATGTTTTTAGCAAACTTGTTGAAACGTTAGCTCCACATCTAAAGCGTATTGATACCTGTATGCGAAAAGCAATTTCTGTCGAAAAGAGAGTAGCGATTACACTGTCGAAGCTTGCAATCACTGATGGATACCGCTCAGTGGCTGCTCACTTCGGGGTAGGGGTCTCCGCAGTGTGTAATGTTGTCATAGAAGTATGCAAAACCATTAATGGCATTCTTTTGCATAAAGTAATCCAGATTAGGGATATCAATGAAATTATATCTGGATTCCAGATGCTGGGCTTCCCGCATTACATGGGAGCAATAGATGGCAGCCCAGGCCTTTGGGAGGGAGGGAGGGTAGGGTGAGGTGTTTTAGCTCCCCCACCTATTCTGTTACTTTATTTTGTTTTTTATATGTATGACTTTAGCCCTGTTTTAATATTTTAATATTTTAATAAGTATTATTATTATTACGAGTGTTTTAAATGGTTTTATTGTATTTTTAAATTGTTGGAAGCCGCCCGGGCTGCGTAGCAGGAGGGGCGGGGTATAAATTTGTTAAATAAATAAATAAATAAATAAACCCCGCAAAGACATCAGTAAATAGGCCATTTGCATCCACTATAGCCTGTAGTACAATTGAATGATATCCCTTTCTACATACGAGTCCGACTCAATGTAAACAGAGTACATTCAGACACACACACAATATTTTTGTCCAAAAATAAATATATACGAAGACACACATGCACAAGCAAAGATATATGGGCTTCATAAGCCACTACAGAAATGTGTACGAGACAAGCTACTGTTTATCCCTGTATCTGCAGTGTCCCCGAATTGTATTTCAATGTTTCGAAATACCAACTACCTTTCCTCCTACAAGTTTTCCTCCGACACACATGCAGAAGCAGAGAGACACACAGATACACAAGTAGACACACACACACACATACTCAGGAGCACAAGGACACATTCTATTTAGTGTATGCCTCCAGAGACCACAAGCACATGTTCCCAAAAAAACAAACAACCTCGAGCACACAAACAGGAACTAAACACACAGAATGACCGAGGTATGCTTATGATCTTCAATCTTTACGGTTAATTTATAAAACGTATGCAGCATTGATACCCACCAGGTGCAGCCTCGCCAGAAGGCTCATCGGGCAGGCTTTCATCTGCAAAGTTATCCATGTCTGACATCATGGTGCTGTCCTCTGCTACTGCGTGGTGTGATGCCTGCCCTGGACTGCTGTACTGACAGGATTATGTCTCCTTCAGCTGAAGTAGAGGCCGATGTTATTGAAAGGACATCAGTGTTCTCATCTACATTGGTTTCATTTTCACTACTACTACTGTTCTCTTCTTCTCATGAAATCCCTGAGCCTCGAACCATAGAACGCACTTGTCCCTTCCTTAGGATTAAGAAATCATCGAGTACGTCTTCAAATTCCCAGGTTTTCCTTTGCTTTCCAGACTTGCTATTATGCTTCTTCAACTTCTTCCACTCACTCTTCAACCACTTTGCCTTATTCCTTAGTTGTACTCCTGTGCGATTGAAGCCCTCCTTTCTCATTCTGTCTGCTAGCTGATTGTATACTTTTATATTACTGCAAGACATCAAGGACAACAAACATCAATCTTTACAAACGCAGTGTGCTGAAGAGGCTTCCTTAAGGTTGCTAGTCCACAAGGTTTCTTTAATATGTAATTATTTACATTGATGTTTTATGAATTTTATTACTGTTTTAACTGGTGTTATAACTGTTTTAACTGTAACTGTTACTATTACTGAACTACTGTTACTGTAACAGATCTCAGGATGCCTTTTGAAAAATAAACAAAACAAATAAATATTATTATTATCACAATTATAAGCATTTTATAGTGACAGCTATGTGCAGGGCACACTACATCCATCCCCCCATCACCACTCCTGTCCCCTGAGATTAGTCAGCATTGCTCCCTTGCCACGCATCTTTAACAATGTTGCCCCGCATGGAAATTCCCCCTATGTGCAGCCCCCCCCAACTGCTTCCTTCCCAACACCTCCAACAATGTTGCCAATTGCCTTTGGATCTCCCCCCTCCGAATGGGAATTCCCCCTATGTGCAGTCCCCCCAACTGGTCCCTTCCCAGCACCTCCAACAATGTTGCCAATTGCCTTTTTATCTCTCCTCCCCCTCCAAATGGGATTCCCCCTATGTGCAGCCCCCCCCTCCCCCCCACTGCTCCCTTGCCATGCACCTCCAACAATTTTGCAAATTGCCTTTGGATCGCTTCCCTTCCCACCTGCTCAGCATGGGAATTCCTCTTATGTGCAGCCCCCACCCCCACTGCTCCCTTGCCGTGCTGCACACCGCCAACAATGTTGCCAATTGCCTTTGGATCACTCCCCCCCTCTTCACCGGTGGTTGCATTCCAACTCTGACTGAATGGCCTCCTCCCTCCATAGCTCAATGAAGAAGAGTGTCTCCCTCTCACTCCAATGTGGCCCGCGTATTGCTAGCTCTTCCTCCATTACTGACGCCGTCTTCTTCTCCTCTGCCTAACTTCTGGCCGCTCTGCTGACTTCCTAACATCATCTCTATGGTTTTGCTGCATCCGGTGGGGGCAGGAGTGAGACAGCGGACTTGTTGCATTCACATACAGGTCAGATTTTGCACCAGAAAATACCGAATGTTGTGTCGCTTTCACACTGCTGTTAACTGTGGATCTCTTTAAATCGGACTCCATAAAGGTAGGTTGGGACTGCTTTGAAGAAGGGATTAAATCTGTGCGATATTGACAGGAATATTTTGATTTAGGGAATTCAGACGTGCAGTTTATGTCCGACTTTTTTAAAATTTGGACATAAACTGCACGTCTGAATGCCACCTAGGTTCTTCACCCACGACTACATGGTGCTGGCAGACCAGTCATGCACAAGGCTGCATGCAATCAAATTGATGGGGTGCAAGTATGTGAGCACACATTAACCTGCATTCACCTGCACAGAGGGCTGTGCTCTGGGACCCAGCCATGAATGGGAGCTGTGTGGCTGGTGGCCGCGTCCTTGGTGGTGGAAAACACCTAATAAATGGACAAGTGGACACTCACCTGATGTGGGCTACTCACTCATTTGTTTTGTTAACACTCAGTGTCTCCACAGTTGACACCCCTTTTAACTGTAGTATATGGAAATGACAGATTTGTTTTACCTAATGACAGGACTAGCCCCTTAAAGTAAACATCTTTGCTTTGTCTTTATGCACGTTTCTGTACACAGGGTAAAGTCCTTATCTCCATTCCAGTCTCTAAAAGTGTAAAAGAATGAGTTGAATACATAGAGTCTGCGATTGTTGCCATGGAGTGGATCTGGAAGAGAAGATATAAAAAGGGAGGATTAGCAGAAAGGAGCAACATTCTAAGCAGATTTCTTTGAGAGATAAATTTCTTCTGGAGTACAGCCTCTGCATAGATTAGAAATATAGTGAGGGAACTAGATAGGGTGGGGGGAGGGAGAAACCTACTATGGCAGCAGATTGTAAAAGAAACCCTGTTTGGGAATATCGTCCAAATGAAACAACATTGGGAAAAGAGTTCCCGCTCCTCTTCAGAAGGCAACTACTTTGGGTGGTTTTAGATGGGGTGAGCCCATTTGTTGATGATGGCCTCAGTCTTCACTAAAATGGGTACACACACACACACCCCTCGCTGTATAATCAAGGGCCAGTAAACTTGGACCAGGAGGGCTTAAAGGGACAGGCCTCACTGGTGACCAAGGACCAGCAAACATGGAAAAGGGAAGCTTGAAAGGATAGCCCCCATAGCAAAGAGGGGCTTGTAAAAAGGATCAGGCGCAGCCACCATGGATCCCAGCAGAAAGTAGGTCGCTCATGCGAAATACCAGCCTGAACCTGCGGGAAGAGAGGAAAAAGGAAAATGCCTAGAGTAAAGTATGGGGCCATTAACAGGCATTCTTCCTATTCAGTAGAGCACCGATGACTGGAACTTGGAGCAGCAACCCCCCACCCTCAGGAATGAAGAAATCCAGGTGTTCCTTTGTGCCTTTTGTGTCCCAGGGAGCCAATCATTAGGCCCCTCTTCTCATCCTTAACTACCCTCCAGCCACTGTTGTTTACTCTTTCCCCCTGTGTCAAAGATATCTTATGCATTTTGTATGGCCCTTTTTGTGATGGAAGTAAAAGTTTCGTTTCTTCCCTCGTTAGCTCATTGTGTACCCCAGACGACCCATCGTAGCCTCCCCAATTCTTTTTTCAGTACCCTATAACTCTGAGAAAATCTTTGGACCTAGATACGTGCGGCTAGTCTGTACGTGTCTAAGTTAAGGGTTCTCCCAGACCTTGGTCTGCCCCTCCTCCTGCTTCCATTCCCCGAACGCCGCTGGATCCGTGGGTTGCCTGTCCCCTGTCAACAGGCTAGGAAAGGTAACCTCAGGTCCAGCTTCTCCAGCCAGGTGGTGAAGCCTCTCTCTCTCACACACACACAGAGTCCTCCTTTGCTGAGCCTTTTTGGGATCCCCCCCCACCTTCACCTACCTTACTTTCGCTTTCCCAGCCACAGTTCATTATTTTCCCCTTTAGAAATCCCGCCAGCCAGACCGGGTCTGTACTTCTTTGTTTTTGTGTAGCAATAAACTTGTTATTAGACACCTCTCTCTCTCTCTTTCTATTTGGGGAAGGTACATAAACTGCCTGTAGCATGTACTGTCCTCAGCCTGATCCTTTTGAACACGTGGAGACCCTGGTTTAAGTAATTAAGCTAATTCCCCCCTGTAGTAGAGGAACGGAGATTATTGGGGTACATTGTCTCGAGAGGTCACGAGTGGGAGAGGGTCTCCTATTAACACATTGGCCCCTAAAACTGCTCGGGGGGCCTACTCCCACCAGTTCCCAACTTTGCCTGGGTCTGCAGCAGATGGACTGGGCATGGGTCAGCCACGTAGCACTCCCCATCGCCATACCATGGAGGTGAAGGTGCTCACCCGACACTCTAAGCTGGAGCTTGCAACTCCATGATGCTGACGGGCAATTGATGGCTGGGCATGGAGCTGCACTGTGGGTCCACATTACAGATGGGCAGCAACTCCACGTTCAGCCATTGCCTCAGGTATGTCTGACTGGCTCCTTGCTGTGTTTCTCCAGGATCCTCCGGAGTGACGCCAGCACAGCTATGTGAACATCTGGTGGGCACCCATTAAACAAACCAGTCAACCCAGGGGTGACAGGGTTACCCCCAGAGCTGTTGTACATCTGTTTACACCCTGGAAAATGAACATGACTGTTCAAGGCTAGGGAAAGTAGATCCTGAGAGTTCAGACATGCTTACAGTGCAGGAAAACGCTGATGTATTGACGATGCTGTTGAAATTTGGAAAGAACTGAGAAAGTCATTGAAGAAAGAAATACCCAGCGACAAAGTTAAATTACAGACAGTAAAACACTGAATGGGTCAAGCACTAACTCTAGCCCATTTCCTTGCCAATATTCTCAATACCCAGTACTAGGGTATTGAGAATATTGGCAAGGAAATGGAGTCTTCCTAAAGGCAAGGGAATCGAGTCTTCCTAAGTGGTGGCCCTACCACAGCTCCTAGGCAGCTTTAGCATCCTCCTGAAAAGGTTATGGTGCCATGTTGGGTGTTTTCAGATGTGACGGGGCGGCTTTGCCCCGTCCTGAAAACAACCCAGAGATTCCCCGCCGTGATCACCCCCCAACAGACGTGTCGGGGGATCCCGGCGGGGAATCAGGGAGGGGGCGGGGCCGCGTGGCACAATGTGCGGCCGCACAGCCCCACCCCCCACGCTCCCTCACCGCCCGCCCTCTGGGGAGACGGGCGGATGGCGCGGCCAATGCCGCCGCAGCGTCGGGCCGAGTTGACCACAGCATGGAATCCTGCCAGGGATTCCAGACCATGATCGCAGGCTAGACGTTACTTTTTCTTGCTTCCCGCCAGGAATCACTTTCACCACGCTTCCAGGGATTTTCGCGTGGGAAGCCCCGGAAGCGTGGTTGAAATTGACCCGATGAGGGAATTGAGTGTGGCGAACATCTGGCGGCCGCCGAACAGACGTGCAGGGCACAGTGACCACATGTAGGTGTTCAGCGTGGCGAACATCTGGCGGCCGCCGAACAGACGTGCAGGGCACAGTGACCACATGTAGGTATTCAGCGTGGTTCACTGTGATCTCGTAACATCTGAAAATACCCCTTGGCTCCCAGCGAGTCACCCTGGAGTGGCAGCCACCCCCCAGGAATTAATTGTTAAGAGTTGGCAGGGGCTAGGGTTGCCATACCTCCCCTTTAATCCAGGCCACTTATGAAAAATACACGGTACAGGGCTTCATTGCTTCCAATGCTGCCCTGCACCATGTATTTTTCATAAGCAGCCTGGATAAAAGGGGAGGTATGGCAACCGCACTCCACTCTTGTTCACTCTGAAAACTTCTAGTGCTGCTAGAAAATTTTCAGAGTGGTAGGGCTGGAGTGCTATCCCTCCTCTGTCCCCCACCTACTCTGGAAATTTCCTAGAAGTGCTGAGGCCACTTGCAGAAGGCCCCCTAGAGTCCAGGGCCCAGGCTCAAGTGATACCTCTCACTCCATTTTAGCTACACCCCCAGGCGGGCATATGTATCCTAATATGGGATGGGGGATGGAGAAGGGATGAGCTGCCAAACCCCTAACATTCACTCTCAATGGACTGGGATAAATTTTGGAGATCCAATTGCTTCTCCCAACATGAATTCTGATTGATGCTGCAATCACCAGTCAAAACTCATGGACCAGAAGTGGGAAAACTGGCATAATTTTGGAAATTTCTCCAACTGAGCTGCTCTGAATTAGGAAAGTTAGGGTAGCAGACAGTAATGGCACCCGTACCAAAGAGGTGTGTGTGAAGGGAAGGCAAAGGCCATTTAACATGTGGACAGTCAAGTTGTATTTATGTGGGTATGGCATTGGTGGCAAAAGGAGGAGGGGAGCCATTACCATGGACAAAAAGGGAGGTGCAGTCTAAAATGTTTGAGAATACTTTGTGATACTGACCTTCCATTAGTATTGCCTAAAATTAAGCATGTGTTTAAGAGCTTTGATGAATGGCCTCCAAGTTAGCATGTGTAGGCCTGTGGGACATGGGAGAGTATAATGAGTGTAGCGAATTATGCAGTAGTTTCGATGTATGTGTATTTATTTTCTCAGAAAAATAATGTTCTGTTCACTTCAAAATCCCTTGCTGACCAACAAAGCTGTAGTTGTTTTTACATCATTTTAAAGCAATTATCATTCATACATTAATTCTTCAGAGTTAATTTTCATCTTGGAAACATGGTTGCCTTAATATTAAAGTGGACTGATAATGCATCATTATGTAATGTAAAATGAAATATAAGTATACCAGATTAAAGAACCGCAGAATAAAATGTCAGCCAGTTTTTCTGAATGTTGAATAGCTTTAAATGTGTTTTAATCCATTAAACAAAACAAAAAGCCCATAACTTTTAATTTTGACATTCCATCCTAAAAGGCAAGGCAATTAGACACTCTTAGGCTAATTATCCGTGTGACTGTTTTTCAGACCCAGGCTTTGTATTCTATTCTCAGACATCCCAGTCCAGAAAGATTCACTTAGGCATCTGTGGAGCTTCTCGTATGTGGCTGGCTAGCTCTGGTTGACTGAAGTGGGTCTACTAATTTATTTAAATGTCAGTACTTACTCTGCTGAACTGGAGTCCCTTTCCCTTCAGTTCTAGCCAGCCTTTTTTCTTTCTGACCTTCTTTCTTTATCTTTGTAATTTTTCACCATGTTCTCTTTTAGTTTCTCTCGGGGTAGATTTGATTTAAATCAAATTGATTTAAAATATGATTTAAATCACAACTTTTCAACATTTTTTAATAAAAAGGTGCCTTCTCATTGTTTGTTTGATATAACCATTTAAACATATTAGTGACAACTAATAGAGAGATACGTTTTCACACACTATACATTTTAAAGCAATGATTTAGTTTGATGTTTTCAGATTAATTTTACAGCTACATCAGAAAACTGAAAGATAATTTGATTAGTTTATTTACCAGAGCTTATTGATGTGGATACTTGTGAAGTCAATGGCTGCAATCCCAAGCGGGATCCATGTGGGATTCACATGGCACAACGTAATCTCTATATAGATGTGTGCAGTTTGCATATACATGCATGTGCAATTTGCATAGTGCAAGCAGGGCATGGGATCGGCTCCACCGAAAAAAACACAATGAAAGACCCTCTGACTTCAGAGATCATGGACAGGACCTAGATTAATTATGGATCTTTTTTGGCATATATGCCAAACTGTATGAGGATGGTAGTTGGGATTTAATAAAACAAAGCAACAAGAATACTTAACATTTTATTTAACTAAACAAGCTAATGTATTTTGGAAACTTACGTTTTCCATTAAAACATGTTTAGCATTTACAACTAAAATAGATTATTTCAGTCAGGTCAACATGGAAAACTTACAAATATGTTCTACCTATGTATGCATCAAATTTTTAAAACTAAACTTCATCCCCCTCCATCCTCACTTGTATTCATAGACTGGAAAAAAAGACCAGCTTTCCTGCTTTTCCAACTCCCATCCCAACAGATTTCTCAGTTTTGAATGAACTAGTTCAAATGAAGAAAATATTCTTTCTGAACCTGCAGAAGAGGTGACTGTTGTCAAAAGCTGGATTAATCACTTCAGTAGTCTTTGTTGGATCTAGGTGTTTGAGTAGTTCAAAAAACGTAGTCAGCAAACTTATTTCTTGAATAGTTCACCCATAGCCCATACATTTACTATAGTTGGCATTACTTAGGGGTGATTAGTGGATGTCCTAGTCATAGCACCCTTCTCTTCTTCAGCAGTTAAAAATGATTGGTACTGCTAGAAATTCCCAGGACAAGATCAAGTACATGGCATGCCCTAATGTCTGACATGAGACAAGCAGATCTGAACTCCTATTCTCAAACTTCTCCCCTGGTCCAAACCTCATTAAAACACAGGGTTTACACACTGAAAATCAAATTCTTGGTGAACAGCAACAAAGATGCTTTTTAAACGGACCACCGGGGGGGGGGGGGAGGTCGGGATGGGTGTGTGGCCATGGTGGGTGAAGGTGGGTACAACCCCCATAGAACAGCAAATAGGAAATAGCAGCAATGGTTTGATAGTATTGTTGGCCCCTGCATGGATGCAGCAAGTGGTGGCACTGTACCTCATAGGACTTATTTAAACAAGAAATTTATTAGGCGTCAATACCTGGACAACTGCCGCACTACTGAAGTGGAGATTCTTTTGAAATGCAGCTGCACCGCCTGACAACTGCCCCACTGATGCCTTGCAGCCTGCAATGACCGGCCAAGCAAGGGTGCCAGCCACCGAGCTCTGGCTGGGCCTCTGCTGTCACTCCACCGATGCAAGCCTTCAATGGCCTACCCCCTATGGGTGCCAGCCACCAAGCCCCAAGCCTTCCCAGTCTCTGTTGATGCTGCTGCTGCCTCTGGGTCTCAGATGGACAGTCCTGGTGCACAGGCACCCCGAGGGACCAAGCACCGAGCCTCCCTGCCAGGACAACCCGGGGTGCCAAGTGCCAAGCCTTCGTGGTCTCTTCTGCTGCTCCTGCCGCTAGGTCTCCGACGACCTGTCAGCCCTTGTGCCATGGGCACCCCCAGGGGCCACGTTCCGAGCCTGCCTGCCCAAGCAACCCGGGGTGCCAAGCCTTCCCGGTCTCTTCTGCTGCCGCTGGGTCTCAAACAGCCTGCCAGCCCTGGTGCCACAGGCACCCTCAGGGCCTAAGCACAGAGCCTGCCTGCCCAGGCAACCTGGGGTGCCAAACACCAAGCCTTCCTGGTCTCTGCTGCTTCTGGGTCTCCGATGGCCAGCGCTGGTGCCACCGGCAACGCCAGGGACCAAGCGCCAAGCCTGCCTGCCCGGGCAACCTGGGGTGCCAAGTGCCAAGTAGGAATGGGTGAACACGGTTCAGAAGTTTGGACCAAACTTAACCAGTTGGGTCGACCGAACTTCTGAACCGAACTCGATTTTTGAACTGAACCGAACCAAATTTCTGAACTCGCTTCTGTTCGCCCATCCCTAGAACCATGCCTTCCTGGTCTCTGCTGCTGATGGGTCTCCGATGGCCAGCCATGCCATCACGGGCACTCCTGGGGGTCCCTGGGGCTCCCCAAGCCTCCCGGCAGCACCAAACTCCACCAAACATTTGGGGAGTCCGAACTCCACCAGACTGAACCCACAAACTCAAACTAAGTTTTCAGTCTGAACGGCCGAACATCCGAACTCCATCCTGTTCACACATCCCTAGTCAGGATTGCTCAAAATCCAGCCGATGCTAGCAGGGTCGGCCTTACCATGGGGCAGTTCAAGGCAGCCATCCCGAGCCCCACTCCTGGGGGGTCCCATGCTTGGGGTCCCTAGCTCCTGGCCACTGTATGTCTGACAGTAAGTGAGGGAGAGGCAGAGGCCCTGCCTCTCCCTCACTCCGTGGCCTATAGCAGCTTTTGGTGGCGGCGGGCACGCAGTGACAAATTCAGTTATGCCACTGTGGTGCCCGGTGTGACCCAGGAGCCATCAAGTGGGCCTGGCACGGGGCCCAGGCCAGTGGGGGCATGGTGGTGGTGGTGGCGGTGGGGGCAGATGAGGTAAGTGCTTTGTCCTGAAAAATGGCTTTGCTTGAGGATGGGCGGAGGGGAGTGCCCCCTCCACCCATCCCCAAACCCAGGCTTGGGTAGCACCACCAGACTGAGCCAGGGAGCATTCCCTAAGCTGGGGAGCACCCCCGCAATCCCTAAGGCCGGCCCTGGATGCTAGTTGAAAAAATTTGCAAACCTAAGTTGGTTTTGTCCTGTTTTAGCAAAAACCAAAAGGAAGTAGGTTTCACTTGATTTAGATTGTGCAACAAACACTCTCTGTCTTTTATAGTACAGAACAGTCATGTGGTTAAGGCATGATTTAGGAGCTTAGGGTTCAGTTCCCAGCTCTGCTGGAAGCTTCCTTTGTGACCTTGGCCAATTCACTGAATGACTCAGTTCTCCATCTGTAAAAGAGAAGGCAAATAATAGTACTTTTCTCATAGCCTTTGTCTCTCTTGTCTAATTAAGCTGTAAACTTTTAAAAGCAGGGATTGTTTCTTACCATGTGTATGTACACTGTTTAGCACAATGGGGGGGTGGGGGGCTGATCTTGCTTGAGAAGTGTAAAGGATATGGAAATAATGCTAACACATTTGTCTGATTACAAATACAGCATTTGCTCATAAAATAGTTTGTAATGTAGGAATCGAATAGCACATTGTAAAGGGTTTGCCCAAACAAAGAAACAGATGGTTGGCTGCAACTTGTTTAAACATAAGCTTTTACGTTATTTGTTAAGAGGAAGACAACAAGGCCAGGAAGGTTTTTTCTTTACTGTGACAATCCTGCAGATAATATAGCAGAAGTGGGCAAACTTTGGCTCTTTGACTCTATTGTTTTAAATGGATGTGGCTCCCACCCCCTATATGGTCTCACAAATAAATGCCACTTACTCTAGAGTAGTTTAACTGAAAACAATGGGATCTCTCTGGATTAAGGGGTTTGAGGATTATGTCCTATGCTATTGTGCTTAACAATAGGCATGGGAGGAGTCCTATTAAAGACCCATCACATTTAATTCATTTGCAAAATTGGGGCACCGTAGAATTAAAAATATATTTTAAAGACTGATTTTTGCCTCGGGGTGGTTTAGTTGTTTCTAGTAACGAAAAAAATTGGAAAGTAAAAAGTCTGATGTATTTTTAAAAAGTAGAACACTGTTTTGATTTTTTGAAACAAATGAATGTTTTCAATTTTTTTCTACAGAACAAAATGTGCTTGACTATTTCCAATATTTGTACATTCTTCACATCCAACAACCTCGTTTGGGCTGAAATTCTAGGTGTAGTGGCAATCATGGAGCACTGACCATTAGGTCAAGGGGGCAAGTGTATGATCTCCACTAGAGTTAAAATGAAAAGTGGATTTTGTATTTGCATTTTCAGATAACTATCTGAATACCCAAATGATCCCCACAACCGAAACGGATATTTGCATATCCAAATCCTCATTTATGTTAGCATTTTGGTTATTTCACTTGGGTTACTTCCATCATTTGGGCACGCTGGCTACTTCATTTTGGCAGTTGCTCATGTGTAATAATGCCAAAGTGAGGTAACCGAAATACCAAAAAGACTGAATTGAAATACTGAAATATCTGAAGCAGATATCCAGTGAAGCAGGCCTGAATATCCGCTTTGTGAGATTCAAATCCGAGCAGGCAAATTTGCTGAATCTAGCATTTGCAACGCATACTCATGTCATTTCTAGTGTCTGACTTCAATATTTTTACTAGATTCTTTACCTCTCTGACAGAGGTCCATATATTGCTGAATCAGAGACCTAGCTAGTTGAGACTCATAAATCAGCATTACTAAAGGTGTGTCTGAAGAACTGAAACATTTTTATTGCAAACATCAGTAATAATATGGGCCTCAGGATGGCCCTGGAATATGGATGAGTCCAAACCATTTAGGAACAAATATCCTGGCTGATAACTGACAGCCAGCCAAAAGCAGCCTCTGATAAAGATAAATAACCTGTACTCAGGGAAATTTTTTGCATCATTAAACTTGGTGAGCATATTAGCTAGCAGGGGGTGGAGCTGAATCCCTAAAGAGATAAATCTAAATTATGTGTGCTGCAGTGATCATAACAGTAATGCACCATCTTGGCTAACTAGCTGACATCAACGGGGAAGGGAATTTCAGATTTAAACGAACCAAACTAAAGAGCATTGCAGTGTGCATACAGATTAATTGGAGTATATTCATGAGGTTTTAGTCGTCTTCTACCTTTTATTTTGATTGGTGCCAAATACAAGGAGCTTAGAATTTTCCTGTCAGTCCCTGACTCCTTTTTTTACTTTTTCTCTTTCTTTTGCAGGTTGATTAATTACCCCCCAATTTGCTTTCCATTAATCACCCACCACCACCATTGCATCAGCTCTTGCCAAAAGCTTCCCTCTTTTTGTGTGTGGGTGAGAAGGATAGCAGAAGTTTAGTGACACTTTGTAAAAGCAAGAAACTTTACACAGTGATCCCCCACAGTCAAATATTTCAAAAGGCTGGAGAATTAAGAAATTAATGCAAGCAAACATTTGGCTATAAATAATTATTTTGGATCATTATGTTAAATTCTAGTGGTGCAAACTATCAAGTGGGAGGATTTTATGTCAAATACTTTACATAGAATGAGTAAAATATTTTGATGAACCTTCTAATGGGAAGGAATGTATTGACTAGAAAGAGCAGCACTTCCTTTAAAATCCCCCCCACCCTTTGTTTTGACAGTAAATGGGCTGCAATTTGTTTTAAAACAAAACAAATCCTAGGTCCATATAGCCCCAAGCAACTTTTTCCTGTAATTTTCACATGGACGCCTCCCCCTCACACACACCCCACTACTGAAGAATCTCAGTAGCAGTCTCAGGCGGTGCAGCGAGCAAATGTCCCCTGCCATGGAGAACACCCACTCGCTGGGGACATTCGTTGGTGGGCAGGATGAGACCCCTTTGGCCACTTTGGACCGGGACGGCCACATGTTGGTCTTGCCGGCCCAGTAGGCCAAGGGATCACTGCTGGGATTGATGCACGGCTCCTCCTCCAGGTAGCTCTCCACTGCTGCTGAGGTGCTGTCGTACTCCCTCACGTAACTCTGCCTGGGAACCACCTCCACCACTGCCCTCAGCCACACTGCCTGTGCTGCTGTGCACGGGCCCATGCTCGCCAGAGTAGCCTGCACATAGGAGGAGCTGCTGCTGCTAGTAATAGGGGTGCTGCTGCTGCTCAGTCTGCTGCTGGTGCTGCTACTGCTAGGGCTGGGGGCAGGGATAGACCCCGTCAGCTGAAAGGGGTGGCTCCTCCCACTCCCACCATCCCCAGGGGGTGTCCTGCTGCTGCTGCCTGCCAGACCCTCTCCACCAGCTCACCCTTCCCGTGTCCATAAAGCGCTGTCTGGAATTTATTTTTTATTTATTTATTTATTTAAAAATTATATCCCACCCCTCCTGCTCACAGGGCAGCCCGGGGCGGTGAACAACATTCATTTAAAACAATATAAAATTTTAAAACAATTTAAAATACAATATGTGGGGAAAGCCCCCATCCCCGCCCCCACCCCACCAGGGCTGTCTCGATGTTCCAAGCAATGTGGGGGCCCATCCATTACTTCTGCTTGAAGCAGGGCACACCTATACCCTGCTTCGGGACCCCTCCTGTTACTGCCAAACGCTGCCTGCAGGTCCTGCCACCAGTGCGCTGTCACTGCCAGGTAGGCGTGCTGTACATTCCTACTCGACCATGGGTCTGTGGTGAAGTGGACAGTGGCACCCCCAGCCCTTGCCAGCTGCTCCCTCACCTGGTCCTTTACAGTCTGGTACAGGGCTGGCACAACCTGCCAACTCAGGGTGGTGCACGAGGGCAGCTTAAACTGGGGAGCCAGGAAGCCAATCAAGCACCTAAACCCCATGTCCCCAACCCCTGAGGAGGGCTGCCCATCCAGCACTATCATTTCCCCCAACATGCGTATGGCTTTCAGTTGAAAGCCACGCCGCCCTCCACGTCCTGCAGCTGCCGATGGATTTGGCAGCTGCCCCCACCTCAACTCCTCCATGGTGCACTGACGCTGCTGCTACTGCTGCTACTGCCCCCTAGCAGCGATACCGCTCCTGATGCTAGAGACAGCTGTTAGAGCAGGATGCTGGCTCGCTGATGGAGGCGGATGACTGGCCGCTGCACTCGGGAACCCACTGGCGTCTACTGCCCCTGCCTGCCTGCTTAGCATCACAGCACTTTGGCATTCCTTGAGGTGCCTTGCCATGGCAGTTGTGCCAAGGTTGTTGAGCACCTGCCCATGCTTCACCACCTTCTGGCACAAAGTGCACTGCACCTCCCTGGGATCATCCACCCGCACCAACTTAAAATGCGCCCAGACGGAGGATTTTTTACCCCCTCCTGCCTTCTGGTCCACAACCAGGTGACGTACCACTGACAGCGCTGCTGGGAGGGGAAGAACATGGTGGCAACACAGCTCTCAGAGGGACAGCATCACCTCAGCACCAGACATCTCCTCCACAGGACTAGTGTCTGCCTCGCTGTCTCCAATCAAAGTGATGTCCCCCCGCGAAGGGAAGTACTGGGACCCTGAGGCTGATGGACTGCCCACCATGCTGCTGCCACTCTCCCTGTGCCCCCTATACCTGCTGCTGCTGCTGCTCCTCTCCCTGCTGCCATTGCCTGGGGATCGGGCCCTGCCTCTAGCAGCCAGGGTGGGATCCACCAGCCCTGGACTGCTGGAGATCACCTCAACAATGGGGGTTGGGGACATTGGTGGCCCTGGAGGAACATCCGACCCTGAAGCACCTGCATCTGCTCCTGAAGCCACAGCAGAGACAGCCGCAGCCTCCTGGATTGTAGGCCTTCCAGTGCCCTGCATGGTAGTGGAGGACGCTGGCAGGAGGTGCTACCGAACCACACCCCTAGTGCCACTGCTGGGAGCCTCTGAAGCCTGACTGCCAAAATCAGGCCTGTGCAGTTTGGGGCGTGGTGATGGGCTCGGGCTGCTGCTGATTCCTGCTGCCACTCCACTGGCACAGCCCCTGCCACCTCTCCCACATGCCCCCATGCAGCAGACTGGCCTCTTCTGCTTCCCTTCTCCATTTCTCCCACTCAACGAATGCACAGTGCACAGGAAGATTTTTTGTATTTATTTATTCAAATTTGTAATCTAATATTATATATATCTACACTAACTCTAACTGCTATTAACTATTCTAAAACCTATGGAACTAAATGGAATATTATTTAATATCTACAAAGCCCTAGTCCAACAAACACACTATAAAATATTAAAACTGAATCACTACACACTATATCTATCTTTATAACTAAGCTAACTCCTACATCTATCTATCTATAGTAACTATCTAATATCTATCTATCTATCTATACACACAGGGATGGGGGACAGGGACACAGCTCACAACAAATACAAAACTGAAATGAAACATAAATCAATCTAATCCTACTCTAATAAAACCAAAAACAGGGGAAGGGAATCAGGGATAGAATATATACAGGGAGGAGGGAAGGATTCAATGGAGGGTAGGGAGAAAGAACACAGTGAGGGGTAAAAAATAAACACCTAAATCTATCTAATCTAATCTAAATAAATGCAACTATGGAGGTAAATGTGTGGAAATGGGTGAAATAGGAGGAGGATGGCAATGAATTTGGAGGTACACAAACTGCTGGGAGACGGAGACTTCTGAAAACGCCTGCTGACAGGATCAGTGACTAGCTCAGAAGAAGTTGGAAGGGGGGAGGGCAATTACTTTTGTTACTAGCGGCGTCCGCCTCTTCACAAGCCCCATTGGCTCCATGCAGCCTAGCCTGTGGCCAATTGCAGACTGAGAAGCCAGTGGTCTGAAGAAAAGAGGGATGGTGATTGGGCAGGCTGGCTGCTAGTCCAAGCCTCTCCATCCCTGGCACCAGGAAGTCTGCTCCTCAACTGCCCGGCCCCCCGGCCCTTCCAACCCTGTTTTTTCCCACCCGAACGCGCCCGAACTCATCTGAACACTGCCGAACTGTTTGGGGCTTCGGGCGTTCAGTTAGGCTGTTCGGTTTGGCCGTTCGAATGGGCCGAGTTTGGGCCAAACACCGAACGTCCGAACCGTGTTTGCACATCCCTAATCCTGACATGATGTATTGTTTTCAGTGAAAACAATGGTCAACTGATGCTGCTTTCTGACGTTACATGGGAGGGGCATGAACTTGCCCAATTGTGCCCCCAGCTCTTTAATTGTGCGGATTATTGTCTGTCAGAATGCACTAATCCTCTTTTATCACTGGAGAACACTCACACATTATTGAGTCCCCGAATGCAGCCTTTACAATGATCGTGTGATAAAAGGGGATTCGTGAATTGTCACAGGCATTAATCCCAACAATTATACAGTCACGGTTGGAATTGTGTAAGTCCCCTCTCTCCCCACCCGAAGTAACATCGGAAAGCAGCCTCAGGTGCTTCATATGGTTTTGATTCAAAAACAGGCAAATGTAGTAGTTCTTTTTAAAATTGCGGTGGTTTTCTTAGATTTGGATTATGGTTTGTTCAAAGCTGAAACTCAAAACAAAACTCAGTGGATATAAAGCCACATAAACAAAAAAACAGAAGATATTTCACAAGATCTAAAATCCTAATATTCACGTATGACTCCAGTATGTACTTCACATGGTACCCATATGTTGACGGAGTTAACACATTCTCTCTCTCTCTCAATATCACATGTGGTGGTGCCTGTTGTGAGTTCAGCAGTTTGCAAGGTAGCAGAGCTGAGGGGAAGTAGCCTAGGTTCTTCTTTCATATAGGAGGAACGTGTTTGGGAACAAACTCTAATGAGCCCTCTTGGAAGAGGATTGGTGTAGAGTGGGAGGAAAGGGTTTGTTCTTTCCTGGACTCTGCTGCATTGCTTTTAACTTGCTTACAAACTGGTAACAAGCCACATGGTATGCTTCTAGAGCTTTGACTCCTATTTTGGATTCTCACTGGCTAAAACTCCGTATATTTGGTCAGTGAAAGTCCAGGACATTCTCTGCTTGCTTATCACAGAGGAGCTTAAAATTCCAACCAACTGTGTAGGATCCTTTTCTGCTGCACTGACAGAAGACAAGAGCATGGATTATCGGGTTTAAAGACTGCAATTCTTCATTTGAAGAAATTCCATTCCACAGCCAGTGATTGGAAGATCTACCGTACATCCAGAACTTGCTCGGGTATCACAATCCGGGTATCACTGCCAGGGCCACAGTCCACAACATTCTGACCTAGGCTATTCCTTTCATTCCAGGGATACAGCACATGACCCTCCATTAGGGTTAGAGATGGGGAAAGAGGCCAAATATCACTTCAGGACTGCTCTGTCCTGCTGAACAGTCTTACAACTGGCTCCTCTCCCCCCTAGTGGACTGGAAGCAGAACCGCAGGCTGCTCAGCTATCCTTTGCCCCACATCTCATAAGGAGATGTCGCTTGCTATATATTTGCTTCTGCCGCTCTGGTGCCCATTCTCTTTGTTCTCATGCACTGAGTCTCCCTGAGAAACAACAGTTAACATTCTAGCTAACCTTTGTATATGCACCTTCAGTTGAGGGGGGTAGCATTGCAGGGAAGGTGAAAAAACCCTCAGCCGAAGATGATCAATTATGGCTGAATGAAAAAAATGCATTCTGGGCCCCAGGATGGCAGCCAGCTGCTCCAGCAGTGACCGGTCCAAGAAAGTAGGTGAGAAGGACACAGCTTGCGTTTGCCTCTTTCCCTTCTGAGCTACCACCATGTGGCTTGCTTTGTTTGGGAGATACTCTTACAGAAGCTTTTGCCTCACAAGGTTCCTGCTGCCGCATTCCCAGACTCTTCCTGCCGGAGGCCACTTCCCACACCTTGCCATCTTCTACCTAAGGGGAAGCAGCAAAACACAGCTACCTCTCACAATCTGGAGGGAGGGGTGGAGACATTCTCAGTCTAAATCTCCTCTCAATTACCTTAAAATCTAACAAACCAAATGCCTCCTACTAGATACATGTAAAACAAACACCAAAAAACATATAACACCCCACAAGCCCAAACCATCCTCCAACCCTTTTCCACCCCAACCCCCCTGACTCACCCTTTACCCCCACAACATCCTTGACTTGATGTCAACTAAGTACAGTACAAGGGGCAGACTACCTCACCACCATCCCTGGGCACAGAAAAACACAACAGGGCACCAGTGCTGCCATGGAATGCAAGCTGTAGAAAGGATTCACAGGTACTAAAGTAAGACATTCCCCTCCCACAAGGAACACAGGGATGCAGAAGCCCAATGAGGCCATGCATCCGTTCTGAGCCAAGGTGTTAAAATTAGGAGCAAAGTGGCTTTTTAAGGATCTTCAGCGCACTATCCCTTTACCTTTAAGATTTTGGTCTCCAGAGATGTTTGTGGTGAAGTAATCTTTTAATCTTTTCATAGTGGCTAGACAATGAATCGGGGCCTATCCTGGCTGATCTTGTTCCGGCC
The DNA here is from genome assembly GCA_003113815.1 of Sphenodon punctatus. Taxonomy (NCBI): domain Eukaryota; kingdom Metazoa; phylum Chordata; class Lepidosauria; order Sphenodontia; family Sphenodontidae; genus Sphenodon; species Sphenodon punctatus. The sequence continues at coordinate 1,667,859 of QEPC01010320.1, forward strand.
GGGCATTCCGTGCAGCACCAGTCGCAGTTGGAGGGACAGGGGTGGCAGTGTAGCTATGGTTTTTAAAGAGGGGTGGTCTGTGAGGATGTATCCAGTGTGGACAATGGTAGGCATTGAAGTCCTCCATCTTGTGTTTGATTTGGCAGGGGACAGTTGGGGGGTGCTGTTAGTTTACCGTGCACCTACCAGTACAGCATCCTCCCTACAGGTTCTGGCAGAGGCAGTGTCGGAGGTGGTGCTGCGGTCCTCCAGGACGATAGTCTTGGGCAACCTCAACATTCACGCCAACGCTGTGCACGGGAGAGCTGAGCTTGAGTTCATGGTCGCCATGGCAACCATGGACCTGTCCCAGAGGGTCATCAGCCTGACACACCTTGGAGGACATACCTTGGACCTCATGTTCTGCACTGGCCTTGAGGTGGGTGTTCCATTAATGGGGGAAGATATCAACTGTGATCTTGTCATGGATGGATCATTACCTCCTACAGATCTCCCTTCTAGCATATGTCTACCCCCGGCAGGGTGCAGGACCTATTAGGATGGTCCACCCCCAGAACCAGTACGGTTTCTAGGTGCTCTGGGGGAAATTACCCTCTGACCTTGATGACTGTCTCATCGATGACCTCGTCAAGTTATGGAATATCCTGCTGACGGAGGCCATCGATCAAACAGCTCCCAGACATCTGTTGACCATGCAGCAGCCCTACAAGTCTCCTTGTTTCTCCGAGGGGCTGAGGATCCCGAAGCAAGAAGGATGACAGTTGGAGTGACAGTGGTGTAGATCTCATACTGTAGCCGACAGATTGTGACATAGAACTAGTTTACGAGCCTATGCTGAGACTATGCGGATAGCAAAGAGGGAGTTCTTTACTGACCTCATAGCATCCGCTAAATCCTGTCCGGCGGAGCTGTTCCGGGTGGTGCAGGGGCTGGTGATTCAGGCCTCCCTCAACCCTCGGGGTTGAGTCATCTTCCGCCCACTGTGACCTTTTTGCGGATTATTTTGCCGATAAAATTGCTTGGATCCACCTCAACGCCGCATTTAATGCAGTGGAGGAGGTAGAGAGTGTAGAAGCCCCGACTTGTCCATTTTTCTGGGATCACTTTCAGTTGGTGACACCCACTGACGTGGTGGGTGTGCTTGGGGCTGTTCGAGCCACCTCTTGTGAATTAGATCCGTGCCCGTCCTGGCTAATTAAGAGCTGCCGGGAGACATTGGGGCCATTGCTGGCTGGGGTAGTTAACGCCTCCCTGTGGGAGGGCAGAGTGCCAAGCTGTCTCAAAGAGGCAGTGGTGCGGCCTCTGCTCAAGAAACCATCGCTTGACGCTGACTCTCCTGACAGCTATCGGCCTGTGTCTAACCTTCCCTTTTTTAGGGAAGGTTATTGAATGGGTAGTGGCTCAGCAGCTCCAGTAGCATCTTGACTGCATCAGTTATCTTAATCCATCACAGTCTGGCTTTTGTCCGGGTCATGGCACTGAGACAGCACTTGTGGCCTTGGTGGATGACCTTTGCCGAGAAAAGGACCAGGGTCGATTGACCCTATTGGTCCTATTAGATCTATCGCAGCATTTGATACCGTTGACAATGAGATGTTGGTGATGCGCCTCCAGGACAGTGCGAGAGTGGGCGGGATCGTTCTTGAATGGTTCCGCTCATTCCTGACTGGAAGAACTCAGCGGATGGTACTTGGTGATTCCTTTTCATCTTACCGAGACCTTCTGTGCGGGGTCCCACAGGGTTCAGTTTTGTCCCCTCTCCTTTTCATGTATATGCAGCCGCTCGGTGAGGTGATCAGAGGGTTTGGGGTGAGGTGTTATCAATATGCTGATGACACCCAACTCTACCTCTCATTTTCAACTGATCCAGGCCCGACTGTCTCAGTGCTTACAGTTGTCTGCCGGTGTCTGGCAACTGTGGGGGACTGGATGAGGGCCAACCGACTTCGACTGAATCCTGACAAGATGGAGGTGATGTTAGCAGGTAGGTCAGTGAAGATGATGGCCCCATCAATTGATGGGGTCTGCCCTCCGCTGACGTGCCAGGTGCGGAACCTGGGGGTGCTCCTCGATGCGCAGCTCTGCCTGGATCTCCAGGTGAAGGCTGTGGTGAGGAGTTCCTTCTGCCAGTCACATCTGGTGCGGCAGCTTTGGCTGCTGGTTTCGGTTCCAGACTTGGCCATGATCATCCATGCTTTTATTACCTCTAGGTTAGACTACTGCAATGCACTTTACGTGGGGCTACCCATGGTGACGGCTCAGAATCTGAAGCTGGTGCAAAATGTGGTGGCCCGGCTCCTGGTGGGGTTGAGCCACCGGGATCACATTACTAGGGATGGGTGAACGCGGTTTGGACGTCCGAACCGAACGTCCGAACCGAACTCTCGAATGACCAAACAGTTTGGTTGTGTTCGGATGAGTTCGGGGGCAGAAAAAATGTCTTTTCAGAGGGGAAAAAAACCCACCAAAGTTTAGGTTTCGGCTAAGTTTCGGTTTCAGTTTCGGTTTCGATAGTGCTATTTTTGACTGTTCGGCCAAGTTCGACCAACCCAAACTCGGCTGAATCAAACCATCGAACCCAAATTTGGGTTTCAAACTGAACGACCGAACATCCAAACCGCATTCTGTCCTCCCATCCCCCACACCAGTGCTCCGATCTCTGCACTGGCTGCCAATAGTCTTCCAGGCCCAATTCAAAGTGTTGGTGTTAACTTATAAAGCCTTACACGGCCTGGGCCCTGCTTATTTGCGAGACTACCTCACTCCCCGGGTTCTAGATCGGCCCCTGCGGCTGTCCGGGGCCACCTTGCTGGAGGTCCCCTGGGTTCTCCAGGGGGCCACGCAAAATAGGGCATTCTCGGTGGCTGTGTCGCACGTCTGGAATTCCTTCCCGGTGGGGGCCCATCTGGCCCCGGACTTCCCAGCCTTTCATAGGAACTGCAAAACCTGGCTGTTCCATCAGGCATTTGGTGAGGGAGAGGGGGGGTTCATTTGTGTTTTTTATACTTATGCTTTTTAATGTTTAAACCTGTTTTATATTGTATTTATATCTCCCTATATCCCACCATAGGTGGCCCAGAACGGCTAACAACACAAAATAAACTATGTAAATAAATAAATAGTGTCAATGCTGACTTGAAGACCTTGGTCCTCCAAAGATTTATACATGCACTTAACTGTAATATTTAGAGCAGTCTTCTTGAAGTCAATGGGACTACTCTGTAATAAAGTTCTACATGTAATTCTTTGCAGGATGTGGTCTCAGTATTAAGCTTTGTTGTTTCACTACTGAGTGTTTTTAGAAGAAATGCCCTGTTATTCTGAGATTGTATGATCCAGAAGTAGGACAGCCTGCAGAGCGGATTAGAACCCATGACCTTTGGCTTCCTGAGCAGGGAGTCTTAACGCTAGACCACCAAGCCCTGCCGCTGGTTTATGAGCTGGGTCTATGGGTGTATAATATTAACTGTACAGACTTGATCTAGGGATAGCAAGACCTGACATTGGAAATTCTTAGCACTGTGCTATTTTATTTGTGTATTTATGTTTATTTGTTTTGTATGATTTGTATGTTATGGTATGATGTATGTTATGTTTTATTGTGGGCCATGGCGAGTGCCGGTGCCAAATAAATACATTGAATTCGGACAGCCTGCACCATCTGGAAATTTCTCCACATGTTTTTATTTATTAATACTGGTCAGTCTCAACTCAGGTTGAGGTCCCAGTGTGCTAGGCACTTCCAAGATGTACAGTGAGAAATGGTCCATGCTGCCAAGAGCTTCCACTGTAAATTGAAGAGACAGAGAATGGACAAAGGTTGTGATGGGAAAGAAGGCATAAGGAGAATCTGCTGGCTTAAAATCCCACAGCAGGTCAACAGTTGAGAATAGGTCAAGTCTCTTGACTCCCAGCTCAGAACCCTAATACCTAGAGCAGCGGTTCGCAAACTTTGTAGACCAGCTGGCTGCTGTCAATCTTTAAAATTTCTCACGGACCACCATGTGCCTGCTGGACATGGTTGTGACCTACTCCATGCTCATTGTGGACTCACTGCAGTTGCCCAAAGCAGACAGATTTGTCTCCCATCAGCACAGCAGCCATCTGAGGGGAGTAGAAGAATGACAATAATGCACATGTGCTGGCCATGGTGAAGCAATACCTAGTGCATGCTTGTTATGGTCAGCTCACAGGCTCCACCCCACCCTCTACAGATGGCAGCAGCGTTGGCACTGTAAGTTACCAAAACCACTTTGCTCTATCTAGTTCTGTAGATCGGCTGGAGATCCCTTATTATGGCCTTGTTGACCCCATTGGTCTGGGGACCACAGTTTGGGAGCCACTGCACTAAAAACATGCTACCTTGTTTGTGTGTGTGGTGTTCTCCACAATAAGCTTAATTTCTGTTGTAAATAAAAAAATACAGTTTAGAGGGAGATTAACCATATTCACCCCAGAGTGCTGTTGAATCTCTAGTGCTTTACCCAGCCCATTGGCTGGAATTGGCACATTATGCCCTCCAGTCACTCTCAAAGAACCTTCACCTTAAGTTGAGTTAATGTGCCAAGGATTTGTAAATGGCAGCAGTGTTCTGGTTTTTGGGTTTTTTTTAAAAAAAGAAAATTAAAAAAAAAACCAGATTGACTCAATTCTTCATTTGTAAAAGAGAAGGAGAAATAATAGTACTTTTCTCACAACTCCCCAGCTACCTGAGCCTCCACTGCCAAACACCCTTGCAAAGACAGTTTTACACTGCCTCCTAAAGGCACTCAAGCCTGGGCATAAACAAACCTCCCAGGGGAGAGACAGCTGCAGTGCAGCAGCCGAGAACACCCACCTCATCGTGGAGGCCAAGTTAAAAACTGATTCCTCCAGACAGGCATCCTCAGCCAACCGCACAGGCCTGCAAATTGACTGCATTGCAGATAAATATGGTCTAATAATTGTTAAAGTGATAGATCCTTTTTATTATTTACTTCCAAAGAATTTATTTCTTATTACCATGAGTAGCACAACAGTGCAGAGATTCACTTTAAACAATTCATTTAAAAATACAGCTTACCATGTTTTTCTGTCACAAATAAGTGGCACAAAATTCATTGGGAGAGACAAGAGAGTAGTTAAAAGGATTTCTTTTACTGGCCCACATCCGCTGGTGAGGATCTGCAAGCTTTTGAGCCGCACAGATTTCTTCTTCAGGCACAAAAGGCAAGGCTCTGTGTAGCTTGAAAATTGGTCCATTGGTCCAAAGTTGGTCCATCAAACAACATTATCATCCTAACTACTACTTCTCTCTCTCATTTGGGACCACATGGCTACTGAACCAGGGCTGAATGCAGAAGGCAACCCTACCATTTTCATTTTAGTTCTGGTTTTCATTCACAAAAAAACCTTCATTTTTGTCTATTTTATTTTTAAAAATCACTTTGCATGCGCAGAATGGCCACCTGGCTATTCTCCACATATGCAGCCCTTTTCCAAATTGGGGCTGCACTGCCAGTGCCACTTTAGAAAAGGATATGCATGCGAAGAATGGTCCAGGGCCATTTTGCACATGCATGTGGTTTTTTAAGTTTTATTGTATTTTTAACTAAAATATTAAAATCACAGCACATGGGCAAAATTGCTGCCCAGACTGTTCTGCGCATGTGTCTGCCCTTTTCCAAGTTGATGCCAGCATTGTCAGTGCTAATTATTCCAAAACAATTTGGAAAGGGCTGCACATGTGCAAAGTTTATGTTTAAATGAAAACAGACGAAAGCAAACAATCGTTTGCTTATTCATCCATTTTCTTAACATTAGTTACAAACACGGATGGGACTCGTATTTGTTTTCATGCCATTACAGAGGCGCATCCCTAATAAATGTGTGCAGAGTATATAACAGTGTGTCGTTTCACAAGTTCCCCTATTTAGGGCTTTCATTTTGCACAGAAATTTGGCAATATCTAGATTCCAGGCAAATCTCTTTGCTCCAGATAGCCTAACCTTCTGTCTGACTGCTGTGGATGGATCCAGGTAAGTGCAGATTGTCTGACCACACAAAACATGGAGTCTGTGAAAAAAATTGAAATGAAAACATAAGTGGGAGAAGCACTGGCGTAAAGTTAGTCACTCAGTGGGCTATTACAAATTTCCATATAAATACTTTAACAATAATAAATGCAAATTTATGAAAATGGAGAGTGGTATGAAGTGTACTTATTTCTCTCCATCCAACGCCGGAGGGGATGGTAGAGTTAGAAGGGGGCTCACACTATCATTTTGCATGGGCCCCATGGGCCCCCAACTACCCTGGATCCAGCACTGATTGAGACCACTCTCGAGACAAAATCCAATTCAAGGGTTTGCTATTTTCAAAAAGTCAAACATTGGCAGCAAATGTTCCAGCTTTAAGGTGGCAAAGAGTTGAATCTGTCAAGTTGTACAAACTCAGGCAAGCTATTTTCTTTTTTATTTTTTTAATTAAACTAAAAATCAATGGCCATTTTCACATGGAGACACACACCCCCCATCGCACACATGTGGGGGCCCCCGTGTGAATGCCGTGGCAGGTGCGAGGGGGATCAGTGGGCACCCATGGGAATGCCATGGGACGTGGGTGGGGGTGCGTGCACGCTCCTACGCTCCACCCATCACCCACGCACGGAGCAACGGGCACCAATGCCCAGTGCTCCATGCATAGAGATGGGTGGAGGTGGGAGGGGGTCCATGGGAATGCACCCCCAAGCACCATCCACCCACCATGCCGTCCACTCATCCCCCCATGCACCTGCGCCCATTAGAAAAGTGCCAATGATTCTTAATGCTAAAAAGATGGACAATCTCCAAAATGCAGAATGTCTGACCTCCTCCACAAACTGTATGTAAGGGCATTTTCATACAACAGTCTCCACCCACTACCCACCCACTATACATGTTGCAGGGGTGCAGTGTTGCCCTGTAACATGTATAGTGGGTGGTGGGTGCAGACTGTCTTGTGTGAAAATGCCCTAAGAGAACTCCAATGTTAACACCAATACAACCAAAGAATATAAATATATGAAAGCTACTTATTTTGAATGTATTTTTTTTAAATGATGGAATTTTGCCTGGCTTCTGTTATTACATGTTATGAAATTTCTCCCATACTCAAATTAACGGCACAATGGGTGTTTTCAGACTGACAGGCTAGGTTACCCCAGTTCTGCTGCTTCTGCCCACTTCACCCTGAGTGGCCCATCCATCTAAAGATGCCCTGCCAGTTGTGCAGAAGCAGCAGCCTGTGACTGGCTCCAGGGCAGCCCTGCCAGTGACATTCCAGAACACCCCTGACTGTCACCAATGGAGTGGGCTGGCAAAACCTAGGGCACTGACCCAAAGAAGAGAAGCTGTCTGTCTGATGCGCAGACCCTCGCTGCTGCTTCACTTTCAGTTGGTCATGGGTAACACCACAGTTTTGCGGGTGCCAGCCTAGAGAGTCGGGCGGTTGCCCGCAACACTATGGTGCAGGGAGGGGGAAATTTGCAGGCAGATCACAGTCTAGGGAACTCGCCGAGTCCATCTGAACCTAACCCAGGCCGGGCTGTGGGCGGATGACAGGGTGCAGGGTCTGGGCTCCGGGGCAGGTTGCTTCTGCATCCGTCTGAAAACACAGAATGTTCTCCAACAGAAACTGTCATAGTAGGAACAACGTATGTTTCTGGTGAGATCCAATGACAGCCTTAAATCTACATGAAATAACTCCACATAAGTATTGTTCAGGTGTAGTGACTAGAGTAAGATAGTCAACACATTGTGTAGGAATCAGTAATCTGACTCTTACTATTAATGGTCAATACTAATAGTGCATATATATGGGGATTTTGAATATTTGTTCTGCAAAACCAATTCCCTTTCAATACAGAACTATTCTTTGTAAATACACATATTGTTCCAGAGGGCATAATCTGAATTATTTGCTGAGGGGAGTAAGAAAAACTCTATTTCTTTTTTTAAGCAAGACATAAAATGAAAATGAACTGCAAATTTTCCTTAGGTTCTTATTACCATTTGATCTAGACCACATTATGACCAAATTATGTTGCAAACCCTTGAATAAAGTAATTTTCACAGGAAGCTGTTAACCTGCTAACGCACCAAGAAATACAGATCAGACTGAAATGAGCTTTCGTTGTATGCTCCTTGATTCAACTATTTAGATAATGTACTTTCATTTAAATCAGTAGCTAAATGTGTGAGAGATAATAGCATTTCTTGTACGGGTATAATGAGACATCGTCACATCAGTGCAGTGGCACAGAATAACACAAAGAATGAAAGAAAGGTTCAGATTTACTAAAGTTCTCGAATTATGGGCCAACCTGTCCTTGGACCACTCTGCTGCCATAAACCCTATTGAGGTGAATGGAGCTTGTGCCAGCAGAAAGCTTTGAGGATTTAGCTAACGAACTTTTTTTTTTTTTTTTTTAAAGAAAGAACATTGTCACAGAAATAACAGACTTGTGTCAGATACTTTCATATACTTCAGGTCTGATCCTATGCCCATTAAAATAAATGGAAAGACTCCCTTTGACCTCTGTGAGATTTCATTTAGATAACTAGCAGATCTATCATTTACTGACACCTTGATGATGACCATCAAGCTTAAAAGAGGAAGCACTAGGATTATCAGGACCCAAAAAGACGACATTGGAGAGAATTTTAAGTGCAAGAAACTTTTGACTAATTAGCATGTAAACATAAGGGCATTTTTACATGGACACGTATCCTGGGATTAGATCATTAGTCCCGGGGTGACAACTCAGTCAAAATGCAGCATTCAGCTATTATAATCCCGGGATCACAGAAAAACTGGGATTACAAACCCCCTTTTTCATGGTTTTGTAAAATCCAGTTGTTAAATAAGATTGGGATTAGGTCCGTCTAACTATCCTGGAATCATCAACTCTGCTGGGATTAGTATCACAGATTGTTATGGCAAGAGCTGTCGTCCTCTTTATGCAGTTCTGCCTCTATGATATCTAGTAGTACATGACTGTGAGGCAATCACAATACATTGCTGAAGGATGATGGAGGTAATATGGAGTGCCAAGTTTAAATACCCGCAAAACAAAGACCACATTTAGACAAGTGGGGCATGCTCATGCGATGCGCTCACGTGACTTTTACAAGTACTGTGGACGGCGATTAGACGAGACTTCATGCGCGTTATCGCCGCTCGTGCATTCTTTTAATACTGCATATTAAATACCTTGATAGTAGAGGTACCTGGGTACCCCAGTGCTCCCAGCCAGTTCGTGTGACTTGCAAAGGCCATTTCTCCCACCCACAGTGCCTAAGAGCAGCGGACCAGTCTGCTGGCATGGCTGGTTGCCCCAGTTCATACAGGCAGGGTCTCCATGGCTGCCAATTACCACGGACCTATTTGTCTTGTTGCCGCTCAACCATCACTTCTGTTTTTACCCACTGTGGTTAAGGGAAGGGGAGAGCTAGCCTGCCTGCTCCCAGCAGGGAGAAGACCACCCTCTCTTGGCCTGATCCATAGCTGTGGGTCCATGTGTAATACTGGCTACCTGTGAACCCGAACCCAAGTCTCTACTTTGTTTTTTTCTAGTGATCCAAGTTTTCAGGTAGCTGTTTCCATGAAACTGTACACACAAACATGGAAATCCAAGTAGATACTGTAATGCAGGGATGAGGAACCTCAAGTCCAGGGGCCAAATGCAGCCCATGACTAGTTATTATTTGGTCTCTTTCCACTTCCGGGATCTGGCGCTTGGCTCAGAAAACTAAGCTCAGGGTAAGAGAGTAGAGATGAGTGCATGCACATAAGTATAGGGGATGGGATCATCATGGCATAAATCCACGATGGGGACTCTCCTCTTCCTGAGCCCCCAGCTTCTATGCAGTAGAGGTGTGCACCAGGAACCCATGTCATTTTTCATGTTCATTTTCATTATTTAAATCTTTTGTTTTTATAAATATCAGAATTGCTTTTCGTTTTTGCTTTCGTTTTCTATTTCCTCTGGTTTCAATGGCAAATACATTTTCAGCTGTAACTTTTTTGTTTGTCATTATATGTAGATGAAAACATGGGGAGATTGTACCTCCAATGTAAGGCATTAAGGGTACCTATTTCCAGAAATAGTGGATAAAGGAATCCAATTTTATAAGCAGCTTAATTTATGTTATTTTGCCAAAATCTGTATATACATTCCTGGTTGTAACGTCTTTGCTTCCCATCTAACGTGGATGAAACTTGGTAAGTTTAAACCCCTTCCTATGTTTACTATCTATGCCAACTTTCAGAAGTATTAGATAAAGGGTCCTGGTGGTATAAGCAATTGACTTATAAACGTTCCCTCCCTGCCCACATCCGCTTCGCCCCCTCCCTTCGTACCTTCAAATCCTCCTCAAGACCCACCTCTTCCGCTCTTCTCTCCCTGACTCCTTGCTCCCTTCACCTACCTCCTGCTGATACCCTCCATCCAGTACAATGGGTTACTTGAGGTCTGTGTACTCATATCCTCACGACACGGACCAACCAGCCATCGTTCTTGATGTAACCAAGCCAAGCACGTGCACCTGGAGCCTCGCATCTTCATCAATGTTACACTCCTTGTCTCTCCCTCTGTTCTCTTTCCTTCGTCTCCCCCCCTCCCCCCCAATGTCTCAGTTTGTAAGCCCGAGGGCAGGGACCATGTCTATTCAATTAATGGCCACTTTCAAACATTCCACACACACACACACACACACCCCACACACACATATATATTCTGGCTGGGGGAAATGTGCAGGCAGGATATGCACGGGGATCGACCGGTCTGGCAGAGACACACAGGGACGCACAGGGACACAGCAGGAAATTGAGTTCTGCATCCCTGCATGTCTCTGCCGGCAAAGCTGCATGGGGGGGGCAGGCTTTCAGACAAGCCAATCCCCGCGCATATCCTGACTGCGTGTTTTCCCCCGCAGTCAGAATATGCACCGGCGGGGTCATGTATGAAAGTGGCCTATATCTCCCGATTGTTGGGATACTATCTTCAAAGTCCCAGTTATGTCCCTTCTATGTCTGCCTCAGGGTCTCCCTATGCCCATCTCAAAGCCACCACCGATTGGTCCTGTAAAGCTGAAGTAATTGGGCAGTGAATGTGTCTGTCAGACTGCTGGGTTGCTCCCCATCCTCCCTCCTACAGCCTCCCTCCCTCTGACATGCCAGGTCAGGGGCGTAGCAAGGTTGAGAAAGGCCCAGGCTCAAGCCACAGTTATGGGCCCCTCATGTGCGTGCCAAAACCCCAAAGTGGGTGGAGCTTAAGGGATGGGGCGGGGCTTAAGGAATGGGGCAAGGCCTGCTGACAGCTTCTAAATATACAAAATCCAGCGGCTAGGAGTTATAAGGGTTAGTATCTGATGGAGAGAACATCAGTTAACACTGGGAACTCCTTGCTGCTGTGCAAAACACTGCCACAGGGGGACAGAGAGAGCCATCCTACTAACATCCCATCCATTCAGTGGATGGGAGTCCAGCAAGATAACTCTCCCTCCCCCCAAGAGTGGTAGCACCACAGCAGGATAAAAAAAAAACTGATCACATATTTCACACACACATAACCTCAGGGCCACAACAAAATAGCTGCAACATTCAGATCTGAGTAAAGTAGAATGGCAGATTACACGTTGTAATTGCACCGTACAGGAATCCCTCCCCCCCCACCAAAAAAAGAAACCTGATATAAAGCTGCATACAAGACAGAAACCTGATTTTCACCCCCCCTTCCCTGTCACCTCTTCCCGCCCAGTTAATTCCAGCAACACATAAGACTCAAACCTTCCTAACTGCTAACAAGAAGCAATTTCAAACTGCATGCAGTGTACATTGATATAAAATTCACCTTTCTGCACAGATATGGAACATCCCCATGTAGCCAGAGCCAGAGTAAAAAGACTCTACATTCTACAATCCCAGTCAAATTTTAGCACAACTGCACATGCCCAGCCTGGAAGAGCTCGGAGACATACAACAGGAAAGGTTAAAAAAAATGATAGCATTCCCTCGTAAGTTCCATCCAGACCAGCAATGAAGAACAATTTGAAAGTTTTAGCCCTGCACCAGCAAACCAGTCTATTCTCCAAGTTGCATGTTAAATCCACTGAAGACAAAAAATAACATTTGTCAAACCTCAACATTTCTCAAGGACCATAATCTGCCCACCAAAAGATGGCCACAGACTGTTGCGCACACGCACTGCAAGTTGGCTGTGGGCACACAAGGCAAGCGACTCTGGTCTCTGCTGGCACCAATACCACTACCAGAACATGAGTTATTTATTTATTTATTTATTTATTTCAACTTGTATGCTGCCCCCTCAAGATTAACAGTTAAATCTCAGGATTTCAAAACCTCAATTTTATCACAAGCATCACATTGCCAACATTTTAAGAACACCAAAACTCACAAATCACAGGGGACACCGAGTTTTTTTGGGGGGGGGTGGAGGCTGGGAGCACTGGGATTTGTGGGGGGAAACAGGCTGGGGGCACTGGGTTTTGTGGGGAGGGGCTAGACGGGGGCTGGGAAGCCTACCTGCTGGAGCCTGCCTGAATGAACTGGGCTGCTGCTGCTGCGTGCTCCTCCTCAGCTCTGGAGCTCCTCACCTGAGCTATGGTGGCTCCGACTCCGAGTCTGACACTGCCCCCTCATGGCCTATGTTCTCCCCAGGGCAGGGGGGAAGGAAAGGGGCAAAGGGATCCTGGGGTGGGCGGCAGGGATGGGAACCCTAGGGGGGCAGGAAAGGGGCAGAGGGATCCTGGGGTGGAGGGCAAGGATGGGGACCCTAGGGGGGAATATGGGGGGACCTAGGAGGGGCAGGAAAGAGGCAGATGGATCCTGGGGTGGGGGCAGCGATGGGGACCCTAGGGGAGAATATGGGGGACCCTAGGGGGGCAGGAAAGGGGCAGAGGGATCCTGGAGTGGGGGCAGTGATGGGGACCCTAGGGGGGGAAGAAAGGTGACTCCTGGGGGGCAATATGGGGAACCCTAGGGGGCAGGAAAGGGGCAGGGATCCTGGGGTGGGGGGAAGCGATGAGGACCCTAGGGGGGAAGGAAGGGGACACCTGGGGGATATGGGGGACCCTAGGGGGGCAGGGGAGAATATGGGGGACCCTAGGGGGGCAGGAAAGGGGCAGAGGGATCCTGGGGTGGGGGGCAGCGATGGGGACCCTAGGGGGGAATATGGGGGACCCTAGGGGGGCAGGAAAGGGGCAGAGGGATCCTGGGGTGGGGGCAGCGATGGGGACCCTAGGGGAGAATATGGGGGACCCTAAGGGGGCCAGAAATGGAATGGGAACCCTAGGGGGTCAGGAAAGGGGCAGAGGGATCCTGGGGTGGGGGGGCAGTGATGGGAACCCTAGGCGGAAGGAAGGTGACTCCTTGGGGGGATATGGGGGACCCTAGGGGGGCAAGAATGGGGGAATAATCTGGGGGGCAGGGAAGAAGGGGGGAGCTCCTGGGAGAGCCGGGCTCTGGGCAGGGGTGGAGTTTCCTCCTCCTCCTCCCTTTCTACCACTGCTGCTGCCTGGAGGGGATGGGACAAGAGGCCATGCAGAGGAGACAATGCCCCAGCCCAACTCCCCTGGCTGCTGCAGCAGCAGTGCCCAGTCCAGGCTCTGCAATCCCAGCTTGGGATTGCGGAGCCTCAGCCGGGCACTGCTGCTGCAGCAGCCACCGGGGAGGAGGTCAGGCCGGGGCATCGCCTCCTCCGTCCGACGGGTGAGCGGGGTACAGGGAGGAGAGCCCCAAGGGGGGATTGCAGGCAGCTACAGGGACTGCGGGCCCCTGGCCTTCAGGGCCCACCCAGGGCAGGACCCAAGCACAAATGCACACACACACATGTCGTGCCACAGTAACTATGCCACTGTGCCAGGTACCTGCTTCTGACTGGCACTGCATGTGCTGTTATTCATCTGAATAATGGTCTTCAAGGGAACAACTTCAATTGCTTATAAAATTGGGTCCCTTTATCAAATTGCCCTGTAATTTGTCAGAGATGACAGAGAAGATGTGTGATAGGTTTCTGCCAAATTACTTGTATACAGGATGGAATATAAAAATGTTACAGCTGTAAATGTATATTCAAGTTAATAGCTTTTAACATTAGGACACTTAATCCAATCTTTCTGAAATTTGGCAGGATTGGTACATTAGTGGAGGGACATCATCTTCCCACATTTCATGCAAATTGGACAGACGATAAAAAAGGGGTATCCAGGAATGTGTATGGAGCTTTTCTTAAAATCACAAAATTCAATTGCTTCTACAATCAGTCCCCTTTATTCAATCTTTTTGAATTTGGTGCATGTAAAGCCCTCTGCTGGGTGTACAATCTCCCCAAGGGTTTTTTTTTTGGTTTTTTTAAAATAAATTTTTCTTTTATTTTGTATAACATTGTAAACAAACTCATATACATTTAGTTATAGACAGAAATACATTTTTCTGTATTTTCCCATTATTTCAAAAACAAAAATTCATTTTCATTTTTGTTTTCATTATTGTGGTTTTCATTATTACAAAAACAAGCGTCAAAATTTTTGTTTTTGTTATCATAACAACAAAAATGAATGCACACCCCTACATGCAGGCCTTAGAGCTTGTACTATTTCAAAGCAGCCCCTAGGAGGGAAAGGTTCCCCAAACCTTGCTATAATGTATAGAAACATTTGTCCCCAACTGAAGTCAATAAGAACCTTTCTGTTGCCTTCCATGGGCTCTGGTTCAGACCTTCCGCCTTCCCAGTGAAATATTAAAGACACTTGGTCTGTATGCATAGAAGAGGTTTTGTGCTATATTAATCCTTCATATATTGCAGCTTGTTCACTCTTCTTGAACTAGAAACTCTGATAAGACAGAGATATGAAATACATGGTAGGATGATAATAAGGTGGAGAATGGCTATTTCTTATGGATATGGGCAAAGAGCTCTTTCAGCTCTCTTTGGTGTTTCATCAAGTCAAACACTGACCCTGCTAACCTTGCTGCTATTAAAATACATAAATACATAAATAAAAAAAGCCACCAAGACATTTAAATGCCAGAAGTTGGTTCGTGTTCTTTTGCATTCTCCAAAGTAATACAGACTATACAAATACTCATTGAAGTGAATTATGGGGCTTGGCTACCAGTAAAATAGAAATCTGCCACCAAAGGAAGACAACAATGAATGATTCTATAAAAGTGTTGCTTTAAAATGAAACAAGAGCTATTTGGTGCAAATTACTCTGCTTCCCTATTGTGTTCTTCGCTACTGTCAGATTGCATAGTCATCTAAAAGACAGAAAGAGAAAGAAAAAGCTCACTCCCCCTCCCCTTGTCACTGAATGTGTCAGCAGTCCCTGGAAGAATTAAACATGGAAATTGTTATTGTATATTGTCGACGCACCCCTCCCAAGGAAGACGCGGACACTGGTATGGGTTTGAACGGCCGCACTCTTTATTGTTAGTCGATAAAAAGGGGGAAGAGGTAACCCTCCCACTTCCCCCTTTAAACTGGGGTCCATTAATCTCTTCCTAACTGTTAACCATCGCCGCAGGAGGTTCCCTTACTGTAACAGGCGCTGTCCTTGTGCCCTGTTGCCCATTTGCCATCTTCGGGTTAAGCCCGAGGGGAATCCTCCTGTGCCCTACCTTAACAAACTTCTTCAACTTACACCCTGCCCCCATCCCGGTTTCACCGGGCCAGAGCGGGTTGTTCGCTCCTATCCCCTCTCGCCTACCAAGGCGGGGGTTTAAACAACAAGGATGAGGACACCGTAACCTCCTGTTTGGTACATGGTCCGCCCAGCAGGCTCGGCCGCTCGTCTCTCACCCTTGGGCTGACCATACAGTGGGCCGCACTGAGCGGCTATGGATGGCCTATACCCATCTCTTAAGGAGATGTTGCTACCCTATGCTATGTCAACCCTTTAAACTTTTAACCCTTGGCCTGAAATCAGGCTACCGCCACCAGAACCGCCAGCTTTGCTTGGCTGGTTCGCCGCCAAAATACCACTTCACAGGATTTTTGTTAGGCTGTTTTTCAGGGCTCCAAGATATATGTCACATCCAGCGTCCGATAAATGGACCCCATCGCTCCGGTATAACTCGTCCCTATCGTGCCTAATTGCTGTATGCTTAATTGTTATTCCCCCCATTCGTTGAAGCCAATTGCTAATTTCCATGTTAGCCCTTTTCCTAGCCCGGTCCACTCTGCCTGGGTGATGGGCGTTAGCCCATACCCTCCGTTGTAACATTTCCGACCAAACCAAGGTGCACTCTTGGAATCGATCCTGCACCTGTTGCAGGTCGGCCTTGGCCCTCTTTGTTAGCCACAGCCCCGTAACTTTGGGCAGGTTGTTTTCTCCTAAATGTATTATAATTATTGCTGGGGGTGGAAATTTAATTGCTGCCGCGGTCAGCGTTGGGAGCAGCTGCTCCCAAAGCATTCCCCGACGTCCTAGCCAAATTATGTTTGCCTTATCTCCTATGCCCAGCTGGGTGCCCCATCCAGTGCGCGCGGCCATCTTCCCTGCCCAGTGAACGATGCTGTGGCCGACGATCCACACCACCTGCCG
Organism: Sphenodon punctatus; assembly: GCA_003113815.1. Lineage (NCBI taxonomy): Eukaryota > Metazoa > Chordata > Lepidosauria > Sphenodontia > Sphenodontidae > Sphenodon > Sphenodon punctatus. The sequence goes on from QEPC01010320.1 coordinate 1,684,445, forward strand.
TCCCCTTGGAGGTCCCGGGTCTGGAAAAGAAATCATGTTTATGCAATTGCTGTCGTTTACTCTGATTCACTATCCTTCTCGGTTCGGTGTCCCTGATGTACGAGCGATAAGCTGTCGACCGCCATCTCCCTATATGCTGGATACGTTCAGAAGGCAGACCCATGTCTGCTGCTACCGATGCCGCCCCTATGCGAAAGGAGTGTGCAGTATAACAAGTAGGGTCCAGGCCAGTTACTCTAACGCACATGCTGAGGACTGACCCGAACTGATATCGAGTTAACGGGGTACCGTCTCTGTGGAGAAATAACGGGCCCTCAACCGTTGGGCGGGATGTTAAGTATTGCTTCATTCCTGCAACCGGGCATACACTGGTATCATCTGAAGGGCACAGTCTCACTACTCTGCCCTTTCCTCTCTGGTCTGCCTTAGATTTCCTTAGATGCAACAACAGGGTGTCCCCCTGCCAACCCAGGTCTTGGATCTGCAGGGCCGCCCCCGACCTATCTCGCCGTGACTGGGCGACTATCTCGCTGATCCTGAATGCTCCAAATAGTGCCACCCGGAATGCCGTATCAAAGAGAATCACCTCGCTTTCCGAGTGACACACGGTGTGTAACGCCTGGTTAATAGCCGTGAGGACCTGTGGGGTGATAGGAGCCCTCAAGTCCTGAGTCTGGGGGGCACTACGGGTCCAACTCTCCTTCAGGCGGCTCATAAAAAAGCCGTTATCAGGAGAGGAGTGTCCCGCCAAGCGGCTCATAAAGGAGATGGCCGATACTTTTCCTCCAATGGTGCCTGGTGCTAAACCTCGCTCCCTGAGTTGGAGCGCAAACTGAAGCATCTGCCCCTCAGGAATGGGGAATCCTAGTCCCCAACCTTTCCCTGACCTGTAATCCTGGAACTCTTTAAAGGCCATTTCATACGCCCGTCTGGTTCTAGGCGCGAGGGATCCCTGCACTGCCTGGTTTAGATCTAGAATCCAAGGCTCCACATGTCCCTCGGGAACGGCTCGGGCTCCTTCACAGCGTCTGGTGCGAGCTGGCGAAAACGGTCTGTCTGAAATCGAGAAAGGGCATCGGCTATGCCGTTATCGATCCCGGGCACGTGCTTAGCCACGAACAAAATGTTTGCCCTCAAGCATTTGAGTACAAAATGCCGGACCAGCCGCATGACCCTTTCTGACTTTGACGACAGTTTGTTAATGACATGAACCACAGCCAAGTTATCGCACCAGAAAAGGACCCTTTTGTTGGAAAAATCCCTTTCCCACAACTCGACTGCCACCACTATGGGGAAGAACTCCAGGAAAGTTAAATCCCGGGTCAGCCCTATTGCTTCCCAGTCATCCGGCCACGGGGCAGCACACCATTTTCCTCGGAAGTAAACACCGAAGCCGCATCCGCCTGCTGCGTCAGATTGTATTTGGAGCTCCGCTTCCAGCAGGAGTCGCTGCCGCCAGAAACTCACCCCATTATAGCCCTGGAGGAAGGCCTCCCAGGTAGCCAAATCCTCCCGCATCACCCTCGTCACTCGAACGTGATGATGCGGGGGACGGTCGCTCCCGATGTGGGCATACAATCGTGACATAAAGGCTCTTCCTGGTGCAATGACTCGGCAGGCAAAATTAAGGCTGCCTGTGAGGGATTGCAACTGCTTAATCGTTACCTTGGTGGCTGCCCTTGTCGCCGTTATCATTTCCTTAAGTGCTTGTAGTTTATCAGCTGGTAAGCGAGACAGCGATTGTGTTGTGTCGAGTTCTATACCTAGGTAGGTTAAACGGGTCGTTGGGCCTTCGGTTTTTTCCAGTGCTAATGGTACCCCCAACTCCTCGGTTACACTCTGAAATGCCCTCATTCCTATTGCACATTCCCTGGTTGCCGCCCTTCCCGCGAAAAGGAAATCGTCTAAATAGTGCGTGATCAAGCTCCGCCCTGCGCGCTGTCGCGTGATCCATTCCAAAATTGTACTGAACTTTTCGAAAGCCGCGCATGAGATGGAACATCCCATGGGCATTGCTTTATCGAAATAGAATTTGCCCTGAAACTGCATCCCGAGGAGCTCAAAGTCCTCAGGATGCACTGGCAGGAGGCGGAAAGCTGACTTGATGTCGCATTTCGCGAGAAGGGCGCCTTTTCCGCAGGAACGCACCATTTCGACTGCAGAGTCGAAAGATGCATACCTTACAGAGCAGAGTTCGGGAGGGATCGCATCATTCACTGACTCCCCTTTGGGGTGGGACAAGTGGTGAATCATGCGATACTCTCCCGGGGTCTTCTTTGGTACAATACCCAGAGGGGATATACGCAACGTGGGGATCGGCAGTTCATTGAATGGGCCCTGTATTCTACCTTCCTTCACTTCCTTCTCGATCTTCTGCTGGACTAGACGCTCATTGCCCTGTACAGATTTCAAATTCTTTGCCCCCAAATGATAACGCGGGCCCTGGGTGGGAATCCTGAAACCAAGCCTAAATCCTTCGCTAACGTAATTGGCGGTCAGACGGTCAGGATAATCTCGGGCCGCTTCCAGTAAGGCCTCATGCCGAACCGGAGTTGGCGCCCTTACCCACTGGCTGGTTGGCGTTCCCCGTGCCAGGGGGGGGCTGTCTATTACCTGCTCGCCCCTTGTTTTTGGTTCCGTATTGTCGAAACCTGCTACATGTGGAGGCGGCGTGTTCGCCCGCACACTGGGTGCACACATGTTTGAATCTACACTGGGCACGAAAACACCTGCCCCCGTCATTAAAATCCCAGCATGTAGGAGCTGCTGAAGGTAGTCGTGTTCTGCCCCTTTGTCCCCCTTCCACTTGCTGTGTGCCCCCCGTGCGCGAGAGGACATGACCGCTGTCTGATCGCGGGGCATACCTTGCACAGCTAATGCACTCCAGCCATATGTCATGGGCATGGAGGTCCCAGCGCAAGCGGGGGTTATTGGCAGCTCTACGGCGAAAAGATTCGTCGTAGCGCAGCCAAGCTCCCGGTCCACCTGTATCATAAGCCCGGCGCACGATGTCCGAGTACTTAATCATCTCGAGCCCGCGCTCGGGAAATCTGGCCATTGTCACCCCCATATATATTGTATACGCAGCTGTCCAGTTGGACCAGGTGCGTTCAGCCTTTGGCTTTTTAAACTTCTCCTTCTCCTTCCTTTCTTCCTTCTCGTTAGGATCTGGTATGGGGTCACTAAAAAGGAGGGCAAATATATCAATATATTCACCGCTCCATATTTTCTCCTTAGTAGCCTGGAGAAGGTGCTCACCTAACGGTGCTGATACATCGGCATGACCCCCAGACAGAGGGCGTGGCTCCTCCCTGTGGCCGCAGCACAGTGTATTACGCCCCCTGCAACACTGGTCCGCCCCCCATACTTGGGCAGCAGCTTTGTACCTGGGGGCTGGGTAGTGCTGGCACCCGGTATGGTGGTGTTGAGGGAAACGACCCCCGGTATGCCCTCCCCACTCCCAACTGGGGGAGGCCTGGCTCCATCCCCTTTCCATGTGGGTACTTGCAAGTGGGATACACTCCTCCTCGTGGTTTCTGTCAAGGCCTGTACACCCAAATTCGCCATTTCCTTCCCACCAGCTGCTGTCCACTCGCTCACCTTCGCAAGCTTCCGGGTCGTACCGTGATCTTGCGCCCCCGATAGTGCGTCTCAGCCCTTGTTGCCCGTGGTGAGCTGCTTCCAGGCTCTCAGTCAATGCTTGCATTCCTTCTTTGAGTGCCTCGATCTGAGCCTGGAAGTCGGGTGTGTCTTCATCCCTCTGTCTGCTGGGTCCTGGCTCCTCCTCTCTTCGTCTGCTGGGTCCTGGCTCTTCCTCCCTGTAACGAAAAGGGAGCGCCCGGCGCCGCCCACTTCCTTGGCGGCGCTGGCCCTCCTCATAGTCTGGGGGGGTATCCCCCATTCCCCGGTCTCCCGTAACCGCTTGGGTGGGCTCATCCTCACCCCCCGCCCTGACATCTCTCCCCTCCCCCCGTGCTCTCTCAAGCTCTTCTACGCGGGCTTGATATCCCTCCAGCTGTGCCTGCATGGAGCGAAGGACAGCCTCCTGCGATGCCCCATCCTGTTGTTTTCTTTTGGCTCCCGGCTTTTGGGGGGGGGCCTTAGCCACTTTCTTTGCTTTGGCACTGCCCTGCCCTTTTCGTGTGCGAGGGGCCATGCCTACCCCCACGTCTGGAACAGCCCTTTTTTTAAAAACCTCTTGGGGGGGGGGGGCAGTAAGGCCCTTTGAATAGCCCAGTGACGGTGGGTGGTGGGCACAACGGAGGGAAAAAGGCAGTGCCCCCCACTGAAGGCCAGCTGGGCCCTGTCCTATTGTTTAGCCCAGTGAGAATGCCTTGTTGGGCTCTACTGTTGGGGGTGGGTGGGTGGTAAAGGGTGTCCTTTGCACCCCTTGGCCCGGTTCTGTGGCCTCCCTACCTTGAGGCAGGAGGCTTAATGGGAGGCCGCTCGTGGCCAAGCAGGCCGGGTAATTAAGGCAGGCAGGGGGTAGAGAGCTCGAGGCGCCCGGCCGGGCCGCCTCTAGCCCGCAATCTGCCCTGGGGCCGAGCTCCCTCCGAGCTCAAGTCACGGGGGGGGGGGAGGCTCGTGGCCCAGGAGGCCGGTGATTTTTTAGGCAGGGGGGGGGGTTGAAAGCCTGAGGCGCCCCGCCGGGCCGCCTCCAGCCACCACGTGCCCCGCAATCTGCGCTGGGGCCGAGCTCCCTCCGAGCTCCAGTCACGGGGGGGGGGAAGGCTCGTGGCCCAGCAGGCCGGGTGATCAAGGAAGGCGGGGGGGGTAGAAAAAGTCGAGGCGCCCCGCCGGGCCGCCTCCGGCCGCCACGTGCCCCGAACTCTGCCCCTGGGCCGAGCTCCCTCGAGGCTCGAGTCACCGGGGGGGGGGAGGCTCTCACCAGGCGTCCCCCAGGTCGCGGCTACCGTTTAGCCCTTTGCTGGGCTCACTTTCCCCTTGCGGCAAGGCCTGGCTCCGTCCAACAGGCCTGCCGCGTGGTCCACTCCCCGCTCGTCGCCCGGCCGAATGAAGCGGCTGAGCGGGGAGTCTAAGATGGCGCCCGGGAAATCCCGCTCTCGCGAGAGTCCCGGGCGCATTTCAATTTGGTTGCTTAGCAACCAGGCCGCTCCCTCGTCCAGGCAGGCGGCCGCTCCTTTCCCCGTCCTCCTTCCCTGGGAAGGTAAGCGGGCGCCGCCAAACCCCCGCCGCAGCTATCGCGGAGGGGACTTGTGTCATGCCTCCTTTCCCCCTACTGAGTCAAACTTCTTTCAAAATTCCCTAGATCTTTATTATAATCCCTCACCCCACTCTTTGGTTCCTTCTCTGTAAAACTTGTCTGTGAAGCTTTTTACCAGCATGTCCCATTTTGAGCCTTTTGCAATCCCAGAAAGCAACGAAGACTTGCAAGGTATATCAAATATTAGTTGGGATCGTGACCCCATCTACAGATGATGTGACCACATTTGGGATCCTGAGCCACTATTTAGGAACCTCTATTTTAAAGCTTTGGAGACAAGTGTTGCTTTATGGGAACCCTCCTCAGGAATCCTTCGCCATTGAAGTGAATGAGACTTGCACCAGCAATATGCTTTGAGGATCAAGATGTTAGCTTTCTGAGTTTTAAAACTATAACAAATGGATTTAGTATGAACACCACCTAGCAGGAGCTATCAAATTTCTACTTCTTACTCTACAAGGACAGTTTTTATCTCAGGACAATTATACAGATGATACTCATTGGACTACCAAATACTATAGCCTTCAGTTTTAATCTGTGATCCTACTCCATCCCCTTCCAGGAGCCAACTGCCTTTCTTCCAACTGTCAGTTTATTATCATGTTTTAAAATGTGGACTCCAAGGTTTCAAACTGCCAACCAGAGTAGAGCGGATGTCCGATCCACAGATTCCAAGCGTCTGTACACATTGTCCATTTCTTCAAAAGCAAAGGCTGTTTTTAGATGAGACAAACCCCTGCAGGTCCACCCATGCCACACACATCCAACACTTGTCTGAACGCAACGTAGGGTGCGTGCAGTCCTGTGACCCACGCACAGCCCATTAATGCCCACGCACAGAGCATTAGGGGGAAATCTGGGATGCTCCATGTCAGGGAAGGTCAAAACATGTGTGGGTAGGGACACCCTCCCCGCATCCGCAGCCCATTTGAATTCCCCCCACTGACACATGTGTGGGCAGTTCATAGCTGTCCGACACAGCACACACAGACTGACCACCCACCTCAGCTGTGCACATTTAAAGAAGGCCAAAGATTGAGATCCTCAGTGAAATCTTTTTGGTCTTTATATTCATATTTTCAAAACATCAGCTTGCATGCTGTGCCACAAATGCTATTTCCTATACATTCATAAAATCTGTGTCCTCATAATTTCCATAACCACATTTTGAAAAAAAAAGAAAAGAAAGTAGCACATATCTTTGTAACCAAAGAGATTCATTGTTAGATTTCACACTGATCATGCAATGTTGTTATTAATATTATTTATATAGCACTTTAAGTGTTAAAGGTGCTTTATAATCCTTATCCCCATGTTACAGATGAGAAATGGAGGCTGAGAGATAGTGACTCACCAAGGCCACTCAGGAAGTTCATGGTTAAGCTGGGATTTGAACCCTGGTCTCCCAGGTTCAAGCAGTTCCCAAACAAATGTCTTTGATGACGAAGGGACATTAATAAACTCCATTCATTCAGTTCTGCTAGTGTTAATGGCCTGCTCTTCAAGGCTATTAAGGTAAATAGAATTTTTGCCATTGACTTCAATGGAGTCAGAATTGACCTTATGCAGTTTATCCTGTGCTCCCTGTTCAGTTCCAACTCGAGCTGAAATCTGTGGAAAATTCCGATGCAGTGACATACACAGGACAAAGCTCTGCATTAAAAGATTTTTTTTTTTAAATGAGAGAAAATGAAGGTATGAGAAAACAGGGCTGGCCTTACCAGAGAATAACCCTAGGCCCTGCTGTTTTCTCTGCTTCCAGTTGGTTGTGTTACTGTTTGCTCCCTCCCAGCAAGACCCCAAACAGTAACACAACCAACTGTAAGGCCTTGCAGGGGCCATGTCTGAGGGAATGGGGCCATCAGGGGCCCCCTGCATTTTATCTTTGCCCTGGACCCTGCAAATTCTCAGGCCAGTCCTGTGAGAAAAATATAATCTGTAATGTTTTAAGTGTATTCTCTTTCTGAAACAGTGCTGTTGAGGCTCTCAAGGCTATGCTGCTAAATAGCAGCATGACTCATTTTAGTTTTTTCTTCAGTTAAATTTAAAAGCAACCAACAATATGCTGAAGCAGTTGAAGCAGCACAGCCTATTACTATCAGTATTTCTCATTAGCAATCACACTAACGTTCCAAACATATCCCATTTCTCCCCTCAACGTCCATTCAGTTTTTCCATAATGAATTAGACATATTAGTCTCACATGACAGGAGGAAATCTTAAATAACACTTCTCATTTTCATAAATAAATGGCAGGCTGAAGTGCCAGAAAAAACCACAGAATTCATTTGCTTTCTAAAGTGTATGGGATAAGGATTAGATAACAAAAATGCAATCTAAATATCCATTATTGGGTGGGGCCGGAAGGGTCTCAACCAAGATTTCAATCAGTTAAGATTCTGAACAACAATAATTCACTGTATGCATAGTTTGAAAAGCCAGAGTCAGAGTAAAACTGAACCCACCTTCCTAAGGAAGTTTTATAAAAAAAAGAGAGAGAGCGAGAGAGACATCTTAGCTATGGCAGTGAGCTGTGATATTTCTGATCTGTAAAGAAAGGGGCATTTATTGTAGTCACTGGTAACTAGGGATGGGAATTCCGGATCTACCGGTATCCGATAATGCCGGTATCGGGCGTACCGGCATTATCGGATTCGGCCCGGTAATCCGGCCCCCGGTACCGGATTTC
>QEPC01010320.1:1706750-1719705 GCA_003113815.1 Sphenodon punctatus
CCGCCATGCTGCTATTGCCGCTGCAGGACTCTCCCGCTGTTTTCAGAGCCCCGGGCTGATTCTTGTGGCAGAAACGCTCCAGAGCGTTCGCCTGGGAGGTTTTTTGCCGGGGTTTATTTCTACCAGCCATCCTAGGTAAGAACGGGGAGTTTTTATTCTTTTTTTCTTGAGTTTGGCTTACTTTCGGAGCTGGGGAGAGTGGAGCCCGGGTGACTCCCAGCTGCTAGCTGCGACGCATGCGCAGATCCCCCCTATAAAGGTATAATTAGATGTGCAAGAATCAAATTTCTTTACTTGAGAATGGGCCAAACAGGCCCTCTGGGTATAACAAAAAATCAGGAACAAAAATACCTGTATTGAAAACATGAAGTATGCTTTCTTCATGGTGAATCAGTCTCAATAAATACACCAAATGAATTATCTAATAGGACAGAAAAGAAACTGTAAAAGGGATCATAAGTGATCACTAATGCCTTACACCACCATCTCTTGAAAATCTCAGAATGAAAAATTTGGTTCAAATCTAAATTGGCTATCCCAGAATATGTAGAGAACACAAACTATAGTGACTATCTACTGCCAAATTCCTCTTTGTCTGAACAGACTCTCTTCTGGCTATCAGCTCAGGTGTCCTATCTAAATTCTAGAAAAAACAGGCAAAGAGAACCACCTGTGACAAGCTAGAACAAAAGCTGTTGAAATTGCTTGTCCCAAAAAAATGGGGGGTGGGGGGTGGGAATCGCCTTCTCTGTAATGACCAACCATAAATGCAAAAACAAGAATATAGAGGAGAAATGTAGAGGAGAAACAAAAGAAAGAGCTGTCAATACCACTGAAACTCCAGTCCTCTCTATCTAAAAAAAGAGTTATTTTTACTGGCTGCCAACACAGGTGTCCTATATAAACTCTAGAGAAAATTGGCATGGGTAGCAACCTGTGACAAGTTTCAAAAGATAATTGGCACCAAAAAAAAAAAAATGTCCCCAAAAGATAAACAGCACACAAGTCCTATTCCTCTCATGTGCACAAAACTCCAAACTGAGCACAAGCAAGAGAAAAAGGAAGGGATCCCAGCAGAGAAAGGGAGTGAAATCCAAATCCTCATTGAGACAAAATGGCTCAACAGTATTCAGTTTAAAAATCCACTCAGTTTCTCTTCTGGGCAAGACCCTGGCTCCGTTGCATACATTATGTCCAATAAATTCTATAGCCCAAAACATAAAATCTGAATGACTGTGCCCTCTAGAGATAAAATGATTGACAAGTGGTGCAGTGGCTCTTTGGTTCTTTATATTACTCTTATATTTGTAAATCCTAATCTGAAGTTTTCTTCTTGTCTTGCCAATGTGTTTTCCTGATCAGAGCTCAATCACTCACTCTTCTCCACCTCCATAGGAGGTGATCTTATAGATCATATAGATCACAGATCTATATGCTAATCTTATAGATCACAGAGCTTGGTAGCATTCCTGGTATTAGCCTTGCTTAACTAACAGCCAGGATGTGGGTAGCCTTGCCTAGCGGTTAGAGTAAGGCAGACACATAGCAGAATCAGCCAACCAACCAGAGGGACAAACTGGAATACAGCATAAGGAGGTGAGTTGGAAGGCCAAAGCCAAAGGAACAAACTAGAGTGCAGCATCAAGATTCAGGCCAGAGCTTAGAGACAGCTGGATCAGTCCATGGGAAAGGCAGAGTCTAGGTGGGAGATGGGCAGGAGGTATGAAAAGACCAGGATCACCACAGGGCCAGGACTGGAGGGTCAAGTGAGGCAGAAAGGGGGTAGAGAAACAAAGCTAGGAGGGCCATGACCAGCAAGAGCGTATGCCACCACAACTACAGTGCAAACCCACTGACCCACTTGACTGCTGGAGCCAATCAAACAGTGAGATAGGACTCAGAAAGTCAATCAGCTGAGGCATAGCTTGACCATGGGTACTGCAGTTGTAAAAGTCAAACTCTACCCAGTGCCCATGCTTCCATAAAAACAAAGTGCCAAAAATACAGTTCACTGTAAATACAATATTTAAATACATACCTAAATTTTACCCTGGACTCTACCAATCTTATAAAAATAGCTGAAATTATGAATCCTGATAATATTGATCTCTTTGTGCCTCCACAGATTTCTCATCTGTGCTTTCAGCTCCCTCTGTTTTCTTTGTGGTCTACACCAGTCTTACCTAACAATATTTTGTGGAGACTTCTGCCATTCACCTTCTAACAAAACCATATATTATTAACCACATTGCCGTCCAGCTGCAAACATTTAACTTATCACCGAGTAGCTATTTAAAAACAGGAGGGCCATTTTGAAATGCATCCTGTAATGAATGAGGATTCTTCATTTTCTAGTTTCAAATCTCAATGCAATCATAGTTTTTCCTTTCATTCTATCTCTTAAATTTACACTTCATTTCCATTCTTTATTTTAAATGTTTGCTGTTTAACTCTTAGTAGTGTTTGACACAAAAAGACACTTTGCAGAATAAAACTGCTTTTTATTGTGCTGTTTCCACCCACTCTGAGAATGAGTAGCATATTCTGGTCATGTTTTCTGCTATTAAGAAACAAGTATGACAGAATGTGGAACCGCCTGCAGCCTATGAATCAATTTCTCTGCAATGCCAGGAAAAAGGAAATCACAGCAATCAATCATATCAGCTTTTAAAAAAAAATCTGTATTGTAGACGCTCCCAAACCCATTTTAGATAATGTGCACTGGGCCAAATTAATTTCTGCTATAACTCCATTTACTTCAGTTGGGAGGAACTTGCTCAAACTGGATGCTATTTCTAAGATGATAAAATTACATCTGGATGACATATTTAATACAAGACTTGAAAAGTGAAAAAGGAACAAAGAATCCCGCCCAAATTTGAAACAGGTCATAGGAGTAATCACATCACGAGAAGCATAGACAAAGAAATGTAGACAAAGTTAAATAAACAGGGAAACCTTCTTAAAGTTGTGTGTGTGATTTAAATTTTGTCCCGGACTGTAAAACATCAAAACCACTTTTAAAGAAAGGAAATATAGAACCTCTCTAAAAGGGAATTCTTTCTTACACCAACCACTCTAAAGGGAATCCTCCTTACACCAGATATACATCCCCCCACCCCACTGTCAAACGACACTGTAGACCTCTCTAGCCAACCAAAAAGCAAGTTTTCGGGCAGGGACCGTGTCTATTTTATTCTCTGTAAAGCACCAAGCACATCACTTGTGCTATATAAAAGCTTATAATAATAATAAAATAATAATAATAATACCTCTTAGGGTGTCTGGATAAAGAGGTTTCTAAAGATGCAGGGTGAAAACAGACATGACGCTAACCACCCTTTAACCACCCTTGGTGGTTATTTATGCATGTTGCAGGGCTGTATTGGTGCCCTATGCAGTCCTAAACATGCATAAATGACCACCAAGGGTGGTTAAAGGGTGGTTAGCATCATGTCTGTTTTCACCCGCAGTCACAGCCAATGCTCTACTAGGATCACGATAACCATGAAAATACAGATCATCACAAAGGATGAGAAAGCAGTGAAATTCATAAAGGCAAAGGAGCCTAAATTTCAGTCAGGGGGTACTGAGAAACTCCAGGCTAGGTAAATATTTTGTCAGAGAATAAAAACTTCAGACAACTATGGAGGAAAATACTGTAGCCTAGTGGCAATGTGATAGATTTGGGAGACCAAGATTTCAATCCCATCTTAGCCATGAACTCTCTGGGTGGCCTTGGGCAACTCACTGGGTGTCTCTCTACACCCAATGCTTGCCACTGCTCCGGCCTCCTTACATGGGGGCAAGTGTTATGTTTGACCACTCAAACCCAGGATCAACACATGGAGGGAACACAGGTTTGCAGAGTTTTATCTAATTATGTTTTTTATTGTATTTATTGCTTTTATTGTCATTATTTGTAAGCTGCCTCGAGTCACCATTTGGTGAGAGGGGTGAGGTAAAAATGAATTTAATAAATAAATAATATGGGTGTCACCATATGTAATAATTGGAAATGTGGGGAAAATACATCCCATGTTTTCAGTCCTGAATTCCTAGCTAGGAATTCAGCTAGCCACTGTGCATGCCAACAGTTACCAGATAGAAAGCTGTGCATGCCAACAGTTACCAGATAGAAGGGTAGCAGCACAAATCAAGCCTTTGTTAACTCATTTATGAAAGTCAACTAACATTAGCCCTCAATGTACAGGTCTTATTTATAGGCTTTGATCATAGCTAAGAGAGAAGTTTTGGATAGTCTTCCTAAGACTCGTATGTATAGTTATCTCCTCCAGGGCTTGGCTTGTGGTGTTTAGTGGGTTTCTAAGGGAGTCTTAAGACAGAGAGCTTGAGAAAGGTGGTTGCTTATAAGAGGTTTTACCCAGACTCTGTGCCGGTGATCCATAAACCACTTACTTCAGAGTAGTAAGGGCTTCAATGGGACTACTCCGGAGTAGGTGGTTTGTGAACTGCAGCCTGTTTCTCTTCTCTTGATGTCTGGTGGAGACTGCCCCTCCAGGGTACTTTTGGAGTATGTACCTCTACAAGGCTAGACTGGGCTGACAAATTAGCAGCTGTTAAAGGGATATCAGCCTCACACTGATTAAGAGTAGAAGCTACATTGTAAATGATGTCTCTCCTGCACTTTTGGAATATTTCTGGAAACATGAACTTCATACAATTGGAATTTTTTTTTTATTACTATTTCCTTTTAGACTTTCAAAGTTAACAAAGCCCTGCATTGAACCAGCAATACCAATAGCCTTTTTGCCGGTTAGCCTTTGAAACTGAACCTCTGAACCTCTTGCTGTTTTGTAATTCCTGAGCTGCAATGCCGTTCCTAATAATCACAGTGATGCACATGCTGGTTCCCTGGCATGCCTGCACATATGTCCATCTGCTAGGCTGGCATGCCCACTAAGGAAATGCCATTCCAGGATCGAGATGTCATAACTGCAAAGCAAACAGGGACTTAGACAGAAAGGTCTTCAAAACAACACTAGGACTGTCACTTCTGCCAGAAAATATAACATCTTTCCATCTACTTAATGTTTAGGATTACAAAAACAAACAGAATTACATATAAAATGCTGGTAAGCATTCAAAATCTCTGCTTACTTCTTGATATCTCTCAGCTATGGGGTGAGGGAAAGAGATTTTAGGAATAGGAAAAAGGCCAATCTGGCTACCATTTAAATTTTTCCTAACAACATGAAAAGAAAATGTCTTCTGGATCACAGGCAGGCTCTCCAGCTATTAGGGAAATTACTACCAGTCCCTAGAGTACTGGGTGTTACTCTACTCCTACTGGTCTAGACTATGCCTCTGATTGGCGGGAGGCAGGTCCAATCCTAATGGCCACTCCCTGTGTGGACCAGCCCTCATTGGACACTAGCTACATAAGGCCTCATCAGATGCCAAAGGGAGTACTGTAGTTACCATTCCAAGCTTGTATTTCTATTCTCTGTGTGTGTGCGCGCCTAGATCCTGCCATGCCCCTTTCTCATTTCATTTATTTGGTATGAACAGAATACATATCCAAATTGCAAGTTCTTCTCATTAGGATGATTAACATGACTAGTCTAGCTAGACCCAAGGGAAATGTTTGGATGGTCCTGATGAGTTATTCCTATGAGCAATTCCTTGTGACAAAAAGTAGATGTGAGGAGAGATTAAGAGAAGTTTAGGAACTTCAACTTCCTAGGTAGACCCAGGTAGTATGTTCAAGGAGACCATGATTAAGCATATGGCTGAAGGGACTTGCTCACAAGTTTTGGGGTCCAGGCCTCTTGGTGGATACAACAAGGAGCAGAGTTAATGCTATGCCAAGGAAGTGATCAAACACAGTACAAAAGAAGAAGAACAGAATACAAGTTGATATAGTGAATAGTTGGCAGAGAGTGAATATTGTTCACCCATGTTCTGTGCATAATTTAAAACAAAGGGACAAAAATCAGGATGAGCATATAATCTGAAAACAGAGGGGAGGAAAATGTTTGCTAAATAGCTTGTGTTTGTTCAGCTGTAATAAGGACTGGAGGTAATGAGATGAGTCCTTTATAATATGATTCTGATGCAATTGCACCCTGCAAAGTGAACTTACATCTGCAGGAAATTAACTTAGGGAGAAAGAGTTAAATATGCATCGGGTAGCTTGACTAAGAAATGACAAATGAAATGGCATTGAAAAGCCTTCCAGGTATTTGAAAGTGTAAACCCCAAGGAGGGGAAAGGAATGGCTTAGCTTGTTCCTGGCAGTAAAAGGAAGAGTGATGGGATGAAATGAACACAACGAAAAGCACTATGAATTTCAGGAGAAATGAAATTAAACAAAGTTTTCTATTAGGTTGAGTAATATTCTCTCAAAGGAACTAGTGAAAGCCCCATTGCTTGCAACATTTAAATTTAGTCTGGACAAAGCACCAGTAAGTGTACAGCAGGGAATAAATCTGCATTGTTAGGAAGAAGGGATAAGTTATGTAATTAGTCTTTTCTGACTGTAAAACATAATTCTATGGTAATTTTCAAGTTTCCAAGTCTCCTACTTTTAATGAGCATAAACCCAACTCTCTTACCATTTCTATAATTTAGATTATTCAGCCCTATAATTTTTATTGCCCTTTGCTGAATCTTCCCCAAGGAGAGTATGCTTCCTGTGGTATAGGGTGACTGTATTGTGCAGAGTATTTGAGAGGCAGCAGTGTAGCAAGAAACACTTTCCTTCCTACAGCATTCACTTCCTGTCATAACATTACCAAGAAGCTACCTTTAGGTGTATGAATAACACAATTTCCCCTTAATTTCTATTTTTATTTTTATATTTTTAGAAAAACAAACTAAAGTTTAAGCCTATTTGAATAATGCTTGTGCCTTTCCCATGAGCCCATCAAAACAATTTTTCTGTGTTTCTTCTCTCATCACTGCTGAGTAGAACAAAGCAATTATTTGGTAAATTTCCTCTTAATAATCAACCTTCTCTTCCTGCCTCAGGGCCTTCTCCTACAAGAATTTTCTCTCAAGCATTGTGATTACTAATACCTCCTGCAAAACAGCTGCTCACAGTAGTAAGCAATATGGACTAGAACTCTACAATCTAAACTTTGCAGCAATGTGTAACTGTCCCACTCTGAAGAAGGCAAGAGTCACAATTCCTCCCAACCTCTCTTCTTGCTTTGGGTTAGGAGTAACTGACTTTTCATGAAACAGCTTACTCCTCTTCTATGCACAGAGTTACTGAGTGAATGCATATGTCTGTTGCTATATAGTAAATCCGGTTAGGTGATCTTATCTAATGGTGTTTTTAAAATGAAAAACTACTGATTATTTTCATTAGCTCAAGAAAATCTGATGTATTGTAGGATATTTGAGATGAAAAACCATATGTCTGAAACAATTATTATGAGCATTTAAATGCAACATTCTGTACTGCTCGGGACTATAACGAATTATATGTAGACAGGATACTAATATACCTCAGTTGCAATAGTGTTATGCCAGATCAACCACGGCCCATATATTCCCCGCCAATCTTTATAGGAGACAGAAGTGGTCACCTTACACTATATTCTCCATCTGGTAAGTAGGTTGCAATATTTTCTTTCTGACTTAGATCTGGTCACCATCATCCATGCTTTCATTACCTCAAGGCCAGACTATTGCAATGTGCTCTCCATGGCGCTGCTCTTGGTGACTGTTTGAAAGCGGTAGCCGGTGCAGTATGCGGCGGCCCAGCTTCTTTCTCGAGTGGGTCACCGTGAGCACATTACACCTGTACTCTATAATCTGGCTTCCTATTAGGGCTGAAACTCGATCTCAAATTTTTCTCATTTATCGTTGAGAATCACGGTTCTTGACTCATTTTAAGCAAGAAATTATAATAAAAATGTCGATTCTCAACATCTCCCTATCAAGAACAATATCGTTCACCATTTCCATTTACTGCAATTTACAGTATACCGATTTACTGTTTACCGGCGCTTACTATGAACCACATTCATCCCAGTAATGTGCATGCGCAAAGTGGCATTTTGCATTTTGCGCATGCACATTACTGGGATGAATGCGGTACAGGTAAGCAGTACACAGTAAATCGGTATACGGTAAATGGTAAATTGCAGTAAACGTAAATAGTAAAAGGTATTTTGAGAAAAAGTTCTTGACTGAAATCTCGGTCTCTTATCAAGATTGCACCGAGAACTCGGTGACAATTCTTGATTCTCACAATAGTTTTTTGAGAAAAAAAAATCACATTTCAGCCCTATTTCCTATAGCTTTTTGGACACAATTCAAGCTACTGGTTGTGAAGTCCTAAATGACTTGGGCTCCACATATCTAAAAGACCACCTTTCTTTCCATGCACCATTGCAGCCCCTGCAGTCAGCTGGGAGTGCCCTCTTGCAGGTACCAACAGCTAAATTTGTCCGCACAACAAGGGCCCACAGAGAGGTGTTCTCAGTTGCCGCCCCCATACTTTGGAACTCCCTTTCCCCAGAGTTTGATCCGCCAGAGTTCGGATTTGAGCATATTCCAGAGGAGGTGTAAAACTTTTCTTTTTGTTTGGCAGAGCTTTTGGCAGGTGGAGGTAGGGGGTAGAGGTTGGGTGGGTGGGTTTCTTGGGTGAGGGTGGGGATATTTAGGGATTTTTTAATTATAATTTATATTTTTACTGTTTTGTGGTTTTGCTGTTGTAAATCGCCCTGAGCCTTCGGGCAAGGGCGGGATATACATTTTACTAAATAAATAAATAAATAAATAAATATTCCATTCCTGCACTGTTAATGGTAACATGAGCAACCTGTTCAAGGGACTAAAGTGGGGTAGGGAACCCAAAGCTGGATTTTATCCTGGTCTTAATCCTGGTCTTGATCTCTCCCCAGAATCAAGACCCTACCGTTGAGCACTGAAGAAATGTGGTCAGGCAGAAATCAGCAGAGACCAGGGTGTTTGTGCTAGTGTAGAGGCTGGATCTACAGGCCAGACCCATGCTGAGTCCAGGCCATCCCCGGACCAGCTACCTCAGCCCTTTATGGGTCACTTTGAAAATTAGTACAAGAGTTTGTGGGGGACAGGGAAGATGCCAGACCCCAATGGCCAAACCCTCAGCATCCAGCCTACCATGGATGCAATTCTGGGGGCAGGGCAGGCATGATGGTATCATCCCCAGATTTCAAGACATTGCACATTGAAGCTGGGAATCTTTATCAGCTTGGACATAAACAGTATTTATTTATTTTATTTATTTAATAGATTTATACCCCGCTCCTCCTACTAAAGCAGCCCGGGATGGCTTCCAAGAATAAAACACAATAAAAACAATTTAAAACATCCAATACAATAATATTAAAACAGGGCTAAATATAATAAATACATAATAAATAATGGGTAATGTGGGGGAACTAAAAACCCCATACCCTACCCTCCCACCCTCCCCAAAGGCCTGGGCGAACAGCCAGGTTTTACAACTATGCCAGAATGTCAAAACGCTAGGTGCCAGGTGAGCTTCCTCCATAAGGGAGTTCCAAAGGCGCGGCCCAGCCACTGAGAATGCCCTCTCCATTGTGGCCCCCTGCTTAACACGGGGGACCTCCAAGAAGGCACCCCCGGCAGACCGAAGGAGCCGCTCTGGGGCACGGAGGGCGAGGCAGTCCCTGAGGTATGAGGGGCCCAGACCATGTAGGGCTTTATAAATCAACACCAACACCTTGAACCTGGCTCGGCACTCTATCGGCAGCCAGTGCAGAGCTCGGAGCACAGCTGTAATATGCTCCCAACGGCCCCGGCCCCATAAGGAGACGAGCCGCCGCATTTCAGGCTCCGGACCAGGAACAAGGGAAGCCCCACGCAGAGCGCGTTACAGTAGTCTAGCCTCAAGGTGATGAAGGCATGGATGAGGGAGGCCAGGTCCTGGCTGGAGACGAACGGACACAGCCTACGCACCAGATACAGCTGGCGAAAGGCATCCTTAGTGACTGCCTCCACCTGCTGCTTCAGGCGGAGGTCCGCATCCAGTATCACCCCCAGACTCCGAACCTGCTGAGCTATAGGAGAGCGAACCCCCACAACCAGGGGGGCCACTACCTCCTTTGCTCTCCCCACCAACATCACCTCCGTCTTATCGGAGTTGAGTTTCAGTCTGCTCAGCTGCATCCATTCCGCCACGGCCTCCAAACATTGGGATAGCAATGAGACAGCAGGGTCTGGATCAGTTGAAAAGGAGAGGTACAGCTGAGTGTCATCAGCATACTGGTGACACCGCACCCTGAACCCTCTCACGACCTCCCCCAAGGGCTGCATATATACATTAAATAATAACGGAGACAAGATGGAACCCTGCGGAATGCCAAACAATAAAGCACGGGGGCACGATGTCTCCTCCCCCAGCACCACCTGCTGGCTCCTCCCCGAGAGGAATGAACGGAACCATTCAAGAACAGTCCCGTCCAGACCCCCCCCCAGGTCACACAGCTGCCTCAGTAGCAGCCCATGGTCCACGGTATCAAAAGAGGCCGAGAGATCTAGCAGGATGAGAAATGTTGAACATCCTGCATCCATCTCCCAGTAGAGGTCGTCTACCAAGGCCACTAGTGCCGTCTCAGTGCCATAGCCGGTGCAGAACCCAGATTGAAAAGGGTCTAGAAAACCAATGCTATCCAGATGCACCTGGAGCTGGAGTGCCACTGCCCGCTCAATAACCTTCCCTAAAAAGGGGAGGTTAGAGACAGGTCGGTAACTGGCGAGCGCATCCACGTCCAAGGATGTTTTTTTCAGCAGGGGGCGCACCACAGCCTCCTTGAGGCAGGGTGACAACCTCCCCTGCTTCAAGAACGCATTCACTACCCTCACCAGCACCGTCCCCAACGTCTCCCTGGAAGCTTTTAGTGAGGCATGACTTATCCGTGCCAGGACGGGCACGGATCGAGTTCACAACATGTGGCCCTCACAGACCCCAGGATATCCGCCGCATCAGCCGGCGTCACTTCCCAGTAGGACTGGGAGGATAGCTAAGGGTGTTGTCAAATAAGACCTTGGCCTGCTGGAGTCAGGGTTCTGTCCATGCAGCCCCCACTCAGTTCCTCCTCACATTTTTTTAGCATGTAGAGCTAATAAACAGGCAGCTCACTGCCCACATTTTGCATGTTGGCAGCAGCTGCCACTGGTGGCCTACTCCATGCTTTCCTTCTTCCCAGCCTAATGGAAAGGGGAGTCACAGCCAGAGAAGGCTTCTTCCCTGGATGTGACCACTCTTTCCATCCGAAGCACCATTTGCTTATTTGCGTGAATGCAAGAGGAGAGAGCGATCATCTGAGAAGTGGCTGCAGGAGGAGTGAGCAGGGTTGCATGAAGGACCATCTCTCTTGCAGCCGCCCAAGCACATGAGCACTACTTCTGATGGAAAGTGGGATCACAGCTAGAGAAGGCTTTTTCCCTGGCCATGACCCTCTTTTCCATCAGAGCTCTCTCCTCTCATACCCTCCTGTTAGCTGAGAGCATAAGAACATAAGTAGTGCCTTACTGGGTCATACCAATGATCCATCAAACTGAGCATCCTGTCTCCGACAGTGGCCGATATCGTTCTCTTGGGAGAAGTACCCAACAGATCACAATGGGTAATCCATTCCCTGTTGTTCCAGCCCCCAGGTGTACAGAGGGGTGAAAGAAAAGAGCAAGATAGAAGTATTTCTATAGGGTTGTATGGTTTCCCTCAGGATCTTATGTAGGTCTTTGCTCAGGGCAAGGACCTTAAGGTCATCATAGGGATGTATGAAAGCTCTTACTAACACCAAGATAAACAAAAAAGACCCAAAGAACATATCAGAATTCAGATACACTCATAACAGATAAGCAAAAAAACATGCAATTCATAGACAGACACCAGATAGCAGCAGAGCCACTCTAAGCCTAAACTATCATACACTCCAGGTATACATGGGGGAAAGGAAGAGAAGAACACAGGGCTCAGGCAGCATTTCCACACATAGGGGAACACACATCCAGGGAGCTGCTGACATGGAACAAGGTGGGTGGGTGGAAATCCAAACTAATACTATTTACATTGACACAAGGGACACATAAGGAAGGGGGCATGTTAATAAACATGCCTTAATGAGGAAGAGTCAACATGGATTTAGCAAAAATAAGTCATGCCTCACTAATCTGTTGGAATTCTTTGAGGGTGTAAATAAGCATGTGGACAAGGGAGACCCAGTAGAAATAGTGTACATGGATTTCCAGAAAGCATTTGATAAGGTCCCACATAAAAGACTCTTGAGAAAATTAAAAAGTCATGGGATAGGAGGTCGTGTCTTACTATGGATTGGTAACTGGTTAAAGGATAGGAAGCACAGAGTAGGACTGAATGGTCAGTTTTCACAATGGATAGATGTAAAAAGTGGCGTAACCCAGGGATCTGCATTGGGACTGGTGCTGTTTAATGTATTCATTAATGATCTGGAAAAGGACATTAAGAGTGAATTGATCACTCAGATGACACCAAGTTATTCAAAGTAGTTAAAACACGAGCAGACTGTAAAGAACTGCAACAGTGGGTGATTTCAGACGTTACGGGCCACAGTGGATTCCCAGTGGGGGTGAACAAAACAACCACACACCCCGGGGGCCAATAAAAGCCCTGAACAGACATGATGGGACCGGGACCACGGCCGGGAATCGAGCCACCAGATCACGGACCGGGGCAGCGCAACAGCTGTGATGCCGATTCCCAGACATGGTCAAAACACCCAGAACCCACCGGGCAGGGGCGGGACACAGACATGGCCGCCTGAGGGCAAATGAAGGCAAAAGGCACAAAAGGCAACGCCCACACAAGGGAAACGGGAAGGGAGGGGGGAGAGGGAGAAGAGTCGCACAGGTACCACACACACCAGGCACACAACCAGCGGCGGCACAGCGGAACACACAGCACGACCACATGCCCGGGCACATGCACACACAC
>QEPC01010320.1:1725521-1740981 GCA_003113815.1 Sphenodon punctatus
TAAGCTAGGAGTTACCACTCAGGAAAAGAATCTGGGAGTGACTGTGGTCAATACACTGAAATCCTCAGCCCAGTGTGCAGCAGCAGTCAAAAAAGCAAACAGAATGTTAGGAGTTATTTGCAAAGGGATAGAGAATAAAACTGAAGATGTCATAATGCCTCTATACAAATCAATTGTGCGACCACACCTGGAATACTGTGTGTAGTTCTGGTCGACCCATCTCAAAAAACACATAGCTGAACTAGAAAAGGTACAGAGAAGGACAACAAGAATGCTAAAGGGTATAGTACGGCTTCTGTACAAAGAGAGGCTTGACAAGCTGGGTCTCTTCAGCTTAGAGAAGAGAAGACTGAGAGGGGACATGATAGAGGTTTATAAAATCTTTAGTGGTGTGGAATCAATAGATAGGGAATGGTTATTTACCATCTAAAATAGTACAAAAACTAGGGGACACTACATGAAACTAGCTGTAAATTTAAAACAAATAAAAGGAAGTACTCCTTTTGGCTATTAACCAAGTAGCCTACAGGATGACCTTCTTACTGCTGGGAGTGAACAACGGGGAATGGATTGTCCATTGTGACTGTTGGTTCTTCTCCCATGCAATCGATACTGGCCACTGTCGGAGGAGAGGATGCTGGGCTTGATGGACCATTGGTCTGACTCAGTATGGCACTACTTATGGTCTTATGAATGGGTGCAAGGCCAAGTCTATCTAGGAATAAAGGTAATTCAGGGAAGAGGACATAATGCACACAACATACAGATCAAACAAGCTACAAGACTTACATGAATGCAGTAAAACAGACAGCACACAGAAATCCAGGTACACTATATCTACCAGGCCTCCCCCTTGTCCACATGCTTTTTTTAGTGATGTAAAGTTTTTAAATTATCTTAAATATAATGAATAAATAGTGAACCTATTTAATACCATCCGTAATCCTATGCTCTATAGTAATCCAAAGATTCCAGGGGCTCCTAAAGAGGTACTTGCCATCTTCAGTCTTACCCAAGCCACAGTGTGTGCTGTTTTTGAAGGCTTTTGAAGTGACCATGGCTTAGGCTGAAGCCTCTTTCAGATTGCAAAAATCAGTGGGCTGTTTTGCTTTTGCAAAGTCTTCAATTCCACTACAAACAGTCTCAACATTATTTTATTTATTTATTTATTTATTTATCAATTTTAGTACCCCGCCCCTCCTGCCATAGGCTTACGAGAATAAAAACATATATAAAATTCGCATAGGGCCCTACAGACAACAAAAACAACAAAATAAAACAGTTACTAAAAGGGAAGCATCACCTCCCCCATAATTAAAATCTCACATATAAATAAACAACACCTCACCCCATCCCCCTAAACAACCCAACCTCACCCCACCACCTCGCCAAAGGCCTAGCGGAACAGCCAGGTCTTACAAAGCTGCGAAACAAAGGAAGATCCGGAGCAGCCACTGAGAATGCCTTCTCCATAGTAGCCCCCCTAAATACTTGAGGGACCGCTCAAGAAGGGCGCTCCTGGATGACTGCAGGGGGCGGTCAAGGGCAGAGGGAGTGAGACAGTCCCGCAGTTAAGTAGGGCCCAAATGTAGCAGGATTTAAAATAAAGCTTATTTTTTTAAAAGCATGCCAGTTTCTCTTTTCAGAGCAGTGTCATCCTGATCTTTGGACACTTGAAAGGCTTCAAAGACAGAAGAAACCTCAGATGGAAGGGACTGAAGCCAAGTTTGCTGCTTCCAGCAGTTGCTGGAGGTTTAAGAGTCTTCAGGCTTTCCAGTGGCCCTGAGCATCTTGATGGCCAATGGAGAAGAGGAGCAAGGTCATCAGAGAAGTTTCTGTACTCAGACCAGCCATGGGCAGAGCTGAATGATGCCAGTTGGCAGTTGACCAGCACAATGTCTACTGCGTCTCTCTCTTTTCCTGGCTTGTTCTCAGTGCCAGAGACTATGGCGAGGCTGGCATAAAAAACAGTTTTACCCATACTATATTCTCCAACAAAGGTTTTGCAACCAGGGTTCATTCTTTTTCCACAACCTAATTGGCTCATTTTTTTCACCAGCCAGGGCACATAATCCTCTACCTCAGCATGGAGCTGGGCAGCAGGGTGCTTCCCCCACCTTCATGGGCCACTTTGAATATTAGTATAAGCACATTGAACCAGATAGGAGTTTCAGGAGGAGAGGGGGAGCTAGAGAGGGCTGATCAGGTGCTGTCAGGCCTGGAGTACATATAATTGATCTATCCCATGGATTTGGCCCTTATCCTGGGGTGCATGCCTACATCTCTACTCTCCTCCTCCAAGCACACTTCTTCAGTACTCCAGGGCAGGGGCTAGATTCACAGGCCAGATCCAGGAGTTAGAAAGGGACCAAAAAAAAGAGAGAGAGAGACAAGCCATATTTGGCCTTCAGATTGGAGGTTCTCCACCCTTGGTCTATCCCTTTCATTCCGTTCTATTTGTTTGCAACCATATTATGGTCTCCAGCTCAAAATAAGTTACCAAATGTTGATCCAGTTGTCTGGCTGTCCTTTGCCAGCAGTACAGGTCGAACACTTTGCAAGCCAAAGATCCATTTCTGACCATGCTTCACCAATAGTTTGAATTCAGTGATAGAGTTATCTAAACAACCCTAGAGCACGAATGTTTTATTGATACAAATACCTGAAAGTCTAGTAGAGTCTCTTGAATTATTCATTAGGGTGGGATATCATGTGGATTTTATTTCAGGCGTTGAGCTTTTATGCCTAGTATCATCGTTTTTTAACTAGCGTGCTTCAGCAGTAATGAGTTGGCAGTGCAATTAGAGTACAGGGGCTCAATATCTTCTGTTTCAGGGGATTCTGGGTTTTCAATTTTGGGATTAAACAATTAGAAAAACTAGAAACGGTGTGAGCAAGAGCCTTTCGGAATGAAAAATGGCTTTCTTAGCCAGTTCTGGATGAACCACCCCAGCAAAATGAATATTGTTTAATTTTCATTTTGAATTAAAGACCTGGAAAGCTGAGTAATATGGAAGCTAATGATGAGCTGAGCTGTGCTGCAGCTCCTCCGAGGGCAATAAAAATGTATTAAAACAAGAATTATTTTGTACACTGTGCTGTATTTCAATGTTTAATTCTCAACAGGATATAAAATCACTTCCAGGATAATGAAATTACAAAAGAATTTTAATTTCATTTTAGATCTCTTATCATTTCAAATTATTAAGAAAAGGTGCTTGGAGGAGATGATTTGCACTGAAGGTCTTTGGACTGGACATTGTTTTGTAGCTGGATTACTTGAGAAAGCCTTTTATAAATTCAGATGGCCTTGCAATCCTTACCTTTCTGCTAGCTGATCACAGTTCATGCACTATAAATATCATTGCCAGAAAGGATCCCAATGCAAGCAGCATTAATAGAGCGACGAATCATTCTCAGTACACTAAGAGATGATGGTAAAGGCTTAATGTAGCAAAAGTAACAAATCATACACCTTGGTGTTAGATCATTGTGAACATCTGAAAAGTAGAGTCCTCCAACTGTATATTTTCTGCACCCAAGATTTTTCAGAGCACAAACAGACTGTGATACATGCTCCATTGCCCAGGCTAATTACTGACAGGATCAGGACCTTGGCACCAGCTCAGCGGGGACCAGAAAACACCAAACACTACAGTTACAGTTGAACACCCTTTTATTATCATTCACCAGTGCACATGTATTTACAAGTAAACAGTCTTTTTACTAACTTATAGTAAAGAGGTAACCCTCCTTATCACCCAGGCTCACACTTTCCTCCCCGGGGGTGGGGTTCCTGTACCTCTGCTCTCCTCTGGGCTCCTTCTGTTAGGCTCTTGTCCTTCACCTAGCCTCCACTATTGCCCTTCAGTTTGGGCCCTTGTTCAGGTCCCTGGACAGCAGTGTGTGGGAAATCTGGCCCAGAGTTCTGACTCCTTTCGTAGTCAGATCCAGACTGACTCCAGTTTCTGCTGTCTGTCTTCTTATACCTCCAGAAATGGGCAGGGCCACAATAATGAACTGTCTGGCCTTAAAGACTGGCCTGTTCATTACAATACTCTGGATTTACCCAGCACCCAACCAGTCCACACTGGGCCTATCTGCCTCACTCAGCCTGTTCTAGCACTGTGGGATCCCTCTTTGGGTACCTCTACAGTCTCACTTACTCCATGTAAAGCTGTCACCTCCTCGGGGTCCATCCTCCCCATCTTGCATACCCTCCAATGGGTTGGCAGCAGATTCTGCCAATAGGCCCATTGAGCCCACTCCTTGGAGCACCAAGCATACTCCTTCAAAGCAGCGTCCACTAGATGGTGCTTGCCAGGAGTGAATTCTTCATGCTTCTCTAATCCTGCTCCCCCTTCCTGGGCTTCTTTTACAATCTGTCTTACTCCACCATATTCTACTTCTCTTCCCTCCTTAGCCCCCATGAGCCACAAACTCTCTTGACTCAGGTTGGTCACCATTGCCTGTTTCCCCTCTTGTCCAGCAGAGGGCACTTTTTCCCCATCTCCTTTGCTCTGGCTTGTGTCTAAACATCCCTGGGTTCTCTCCTCCTCCATTTGGATCCCTGCCATTTCCCTCTCTCCCGAGCATTTTTCTCTCCTATTGGGGTGATGCTTTGGGGCTTAATCACTTCCCTTACTTTCTTGGGGTCAGCACCCAGAGCTTTGCCACCTACAAACCAAAACTGGAGTAATGTCATAAATGTCACCAAGCCTGACTTTGTATTTGCTTTTCTCATCCTCGACTGAGCATGAACTAAACCTTGTTGAAAGTACAAATAGGAATTTAAAAAGTGACGTGTAAAGAACATGCTGAGTATAGTTTGGAAGAAGTGAGTTTCTGCTTCAGATTTTCTCTACACTGTTTGAGGGAAAATTGGACAGAATTGTTCTAGAAGGACATGGATGTTTCCATGAGGTATCATATGTCTTAAGAAGGGACCTAAGGACATACTGGGTCAGACCAATGGTCCATCGAGCCTAGCACCTGTCTCCAACAGTGGAGTGTGTCCGTGTGACCTCTAGTGAGGATGGGTGGCCATGTGTGCATGCTCCTGCACTCCACCATCTCCACCCATCACCCACAGAGATATTGGGGGAAATGGAGATGCCTTCATGTGTGGAGATGGATGGAGGTGGGTGTGCGTCCGTGTGACAGGCCACACATGCGTCGCACACCTGCCACCACCTCCACCCATCCCCCCACACACCGTGGCACCTCCCAGGTCCATTTTAAAAGGGCCTAATTAGAACCCAGCATTGTGTACATAAAATTTGGATTATTTTTCCCTATATGCATCACTTTGCACTTATCCACATTAAATTTCATCTTCCATTTAGATGCCCATTCACCCAGTCTCTCAAGATTCTCCTACAATTCTTCACAGTTCCTGTGCTTGCTTCATTTCCTCCATTGGCAGAAATGGGGGAAATGAATCTAAATGGGGGTTACCATCTGTGGATGGGGTCACAGTTCCATTGATGTTTCACATACTTTGCATTTTCTGTTGCTGCCCAGGATTGCAGTTTTATATGTAAGTCTCAAGTATGCTTTGTTCTTACAAAAGCAGAATATGAAGTAATAGTGCAGAAAAAAGTGAGAAGAGTCTTTTTGTTTAACTTGGGACTTAGGCCTTATCCACTTCTATTTAAATTCAGTGACAAGAGTTCCATTGGATTCAACAAGAAATGGATCAGGCTCTTAGAGCCCGACATTCATGTTTTGTGGAAAAATCTAATCCACCTGAGTAGCCTCTTGCTGCTTGCATTAAAAGAGGCAGTGCATTGCTCTTCACAACCTCGCTCCCCCCTACTTCTCTCCCTCCATACTCCAGCCCGTGCACTTCACTCCTCCTCTGTCCCTTCTCTCACCCTTCCATGCCTTCCCTGCTCCCCTAAGCACCTTTGTCCCTTCTCACTTGCTGCCCCCCATGCCTGGAACTCCCTCCCTGTCCACATCCGCCTTGCCCCCTCCCTTCATACCTTCAAATCTCTCCTTAAAACTCACCTCTTTCGCTCTGCTCTGTCTGACTCTTTATCCTGCTGAGCCACTATTCCTATACCTACGATCGGTTTACCCTTATCCTTGCAACATGGACCTGCCTGCTGTCATTCTCATCGTAACCAAGCCAAGTACGTGCACTTGAGACCTCGCATCTTCATGAATGTTAGACCCCTTGTCTCTCCCTCTGTTCCCCTTCCAATGTCTCTCCCCCAGCTCCTGTCTCTCAGATTGTAAACCCTTTACTTTGTAAAGTGCCAGGTACACTGCTTGTGCTATATAAATGTTTGTTAATAATAATAATAATAATAATAATAAATAATTGCTTGTGAGAGACTTAAGCTCGTGACTCCATTTGGAGTAGAAAAGTGGCAATGCCAGCAGGTCTTACCGAGGAGGAACAAGACAGATAGAATTTTTTACCTACACATATTTCAAAATTTAAATTTAATTCTCCATCAAAATTTCAAATCTCATTTTAAGCGATGAATATTTTTCCTGGTTTGTTTGTTTGTTGTTTTTTTGGGGGGTGTTGGGTGTTACTGGTTCTAGTCCTTTTACAGGATGAAGTGAAGAAAGGGAGTAGTAGCTGTGAATACACATGGGACCCAAGGAAAATATTTGGGGAAGGGACAGAAGACCTAAAGAAGGGGAAACAGTGAAAAGAAAGAAGGAAGCAACCCAGTGTTCCTGTACCAGCATGTTCAGGGTGGGACCTTCAGGCAGATCTCTGAGGAGAACCGTGACGCACTCTGCTGACGCGTAGTTGCCCAAATGGCGGGGAACTGACGGTTGCCTATAGGCTGCCCCATTCCAACTGCCCTGTATCCCTGTACACCATGCACCAATACATTGTGAAGTCTACCCTTGCTCCTGCCTCTGTCTTGTTTGCCCAGTGATGTGTGGGCCCCCACCCCAGTCCATTGGCCAGTGTGGTGGGTCCAGGATCTCCCATGCCATGGTAGGGCTGCCGGTTGTTGCACCCAACCAACTTGTTCTATGGACACTCTGTAGGAGATAGCGCACAAGAGGTTGTGTGCCTGATAGGGCATGGTGGTGTGTGCATGCTCTCGCACACCATTCCAACATGTGCTGTGATTGAGGTATGGCACCCTGTTGTGCACCCTGACCTGTCCTGGCAGCGATGGGTGGATGTGGTAGCCCTTGGTGGTAGCCCTTGGTCGCCCCTCCCCATGACCACCACCTGTTGGTGGGGATGGGCTGCTGATGGCATGATGTCCCACCTCATCATCCATCATCCCTGTTACCTTATGCTTCTCCATCCCATTCAAGGCAGTTACTGGGTCTCTGCAGGGTGCGGTTCCATCCTTCCCCTCTATTCCATCCTGTGCCCGGCGGTCCATGCCCCTGCCTGTGCCCTCCAGGTTGCACCTGTTCGATTGGCCATGGACATGAGCTGGCGGCCCTGCCTGCCCCACAGCTGTTAGCACCTGCCTCTCTAGCAGTGCCCACCACTGTGGTCTATTAGTGGCTCCCTCACTTCATGAACATTCCCCTGTACAGACTCCAGGACAGACAGATATGTTCTCTTGGGGGATATTTACAGGAGTTGGGGTTAGGTTTTTCTAAACCTTCCCCATCCCCTCTTTACGGAACCACCAGGGGATGGCGGTCTGCGGGCCTTGGCAGCCGCTGCTCACTGTGACCTTCGGCTGCCAGGCCCGGGCTCTCCTTCCTCCACTGGCTGCTCTGCTGCATGGTCCGGTGATTGCTCCTGTAAATTAGACACTCAACATTAGAGGTAGCAGTTACCCATTTACTGTGCCCCAGTTCTAGGGTGAGCAAGCTGTCATTTGCTCCCGGTCCCTTTCCCCCTCCCCTAGCTGTACCTCCCTGTTCAGGGCCTGCTCCTGGCTTTGTGCCTCTGCCAGTTGCCTGGTCACTGCCAGCAGTTCCCTTCCTAGGTTCTCCCTCCTCTGCTGGTTGCGGGCCCTCATCTCCTGGTTGCTCTTTGCACTCCTGGTGGCTGCTCCCCTGGCTGAGTCAGGCTGCTCCTCTCTGAACGGGAAGGGTACCTGTGTTTATCTTGGGGATAGGGCCCACCCCCCATTCATCTGTTCCAGCTCCTGGGTCTGCACTGCCATATTTCACCCCCACCCCCATCCTCTCCCTCCCTGGTCTTGGCTCTGTTGTCGGCCTCCCTCTTTGTTCCCATGTCCACTTAGGCATGTGGCACTGGCCCTATCCCATATCCCCCAACCCTTGCTTGCATTTCTCACCCATCCCCGTCATGGCCTCATCTCCCTGTCTGTCCTCCACTGGCGTATTTCCCCCTCCCCTTTGCTGTCCCTGCCCTTTGACTTTTGATGTTCCCAGCCCCCCTCCTCACTGTCCCCTCAGCCCGACCCTCACTGTCTCTTGGGTAGGGTTGCGGCCTGTAGTGCTGCCATGCCCCTGTCCGCCTTCTGTCACCCCACCACCTCCCACCACCATCCTCATATCTGTGTGTACCTACCATTGGTCTCCAGTTCACCAGGCCCCTAGGATGGCCTCGGGTACCTCCATGTCCTCCTCAAGGACCACCACCACCACCTCCTCATGCACCTCCAGGTCCCCTTGAGATGCGTGAGCCAATACAATCTGTCAGTTTGACTGTGCTTCCCGGCTGGGGCCCTTGCTGTTGTTGCCCTTCCCCCTCCCCCCCGCCCTGTCATGTTCCTCTTACCTGGATTGTATTCCACCACCTCCTGGGGGGCATCCCTTTTGTCAGTCTGCTCCCCATGCTCCTATGTCCATAGGACATAGGAGTCAGAACCATGTGGGTTCTGACCCAATGGGTTTTGGGGGCACATACACAGGGTGATGTGTCCTATATCTGTTTCTGAGAATGCCTCCTCCACCTGTAGGATGGGGCTGTCCCCTCCTGCATCCTGACTGGCCTCACCAGGAGCTGATGACTCCCCCTTCTCCGGTGGTTGTGGCGGGGGGGGGATTATTAGTGTCCTCTTTCTGCCCTGGTGAAGGCGGTGCCATGGATGCGGGAGGCCATGATGTCCCCGTCCATGCAGAAGAACCAATCCAGCTGATCCTGGAACTCCATTGTGCACATGGCACGGCCGGACTTGAGATTATTGTCCTTGATATTTTTATATCTCGACCTCAAGTCCTTTTCCTGCTGCATGCATTGGGTGGCATCCCTATTATACTCCACCCACTGCATCTCCTGGGCGATTGCTTCATAGACCTGTTTGGTCTTGTAGTTGCACATCAGGTTGTACTGGACCTTTTCAGCACCCCCACCTATGAAGTCCAGGGTCGCTGCCTGGACCAGGGTTCCCCCTTTTGGGTTCCGCGTGTGGAGGGTCATCCAGCTTGGCAGCTAGGGGCCCACCCGGTGGCTGTTGTGGCAGTGGAGCAGATGGTCTCCTGTTAGGGGAATGCATGCGGGTGAGCTGTTGACCTTCTGCACCCCCGTTGCATCTTTGATCTGTTCCTTAGCCCCCCCTCCCCCAGGGTGCTCCTGGTGTTTTACCTGACTGCCATGGAGACCCTCCTTGACTGTCTTCCTGGTGGTGCTGTGCACCTGGGTCTGGGTGCTCTCCTGTGAGGGGGAAAGGTGCAGCTGTCAGCTGCCTGCCTAGGGTTTCCCCAGTGTGTGCTCAGGGCTTGTCAGCTCCCTCACCCCCTCCCCTGGGTGGGTGCCCTTACTTTTACCTTGCTCTCTAAAGCACTTTCCTCCCTGTGCCCCATGGCTGTGGTTTGGAGCGGGGATGTGAGTAGTGTCAGGAAGGGTGTGCTGTCAGTAGCCATCCTGCCCCCCCTCCCCAGTGCCGTTGGCCCAGGGTCCCCTCCCCAGGGCATCCCAGGATCCCTCTGCTTACCCTGTCCCTTCCCACGTGTGTCGTGGTGCTGACTCCCTTTGTCTTATTGGCTGCTTTCCTTCCACACATGTTAGGAGCCAGCACACCCATGTCCGCACTTGTTTCTCCTTTAAGGGCTCCTGGGTGGGCATTGGACATCTCTCCTGGTGGATGTGTCTGCTTTTGGACTCCTGCGGTGCCGCTCTAGATGTGTCTGGGTGGTTTTGGTTGACCTTTCCCATGGTGTGCTTGTTTTTCCATTTACACGGATGGGTGGGTGTTGAACACGAGTCCCCACCCACAGAGCATGCCAGATCTTTCCCGGCTGCTCCGTGAGTGTTGATGGGTATTGGTGGGTGTGTCGTGGGAACGCACACACACCCCATTAATGTTTACATGGACGCTCTCCCACCCATCCGATGGATGTTCATGTGTGTTCGTGGGTGGCTGGCGTCCGTGTAAAAATGGCCTATCTCTCCATATATGTGTGCAGGGGGAGACAAGCAGGGAAGGAAAAAGGTAAAATGTATGGGTAAGGAAGAAGGATTGGAAAGGTAAGGTGGTAGGGATATATATGGGAGGATTTTTAGTGCAAGCACCAGCAGATTCTGCAAATGCACCCTGACAGAGCAATAGCTAACACAGAACCAGAGTCAAGCAGCCCAGCCCTACAGTATAAAAGGTTACAGTGCCCTCACTCAGAGCTCCCCTAATTGGTTCTGAGAGGCAACTGCCTGCAACATGCTTGTTCTGCTCATTGGACAGTGATTACATTCATCAGATCCTTCCCCTCCCATCATTGACCCAGTTCAAGAGTTTGACACTGTTTCTGGGTCCAAGATGTCTGCTCCCTCCTCCCTTTGCTACATTTCCCTCCAAAAACACCTGCCAGGCTGCTAGGCAATAACAAAATTAATAACTTTTTTTTTTGTTATTGATTTCATTGTTATTTTTTGTCATTGTCATTGCAATAATGACAACAAAAATGACAAATTTTGTTTTTGTTATTGATATAACAAAAACAACATGCACATTACCTACTCCTGGCCACTGTTACAACTTGGCAATCCCAGAGCACTGCCAAGGCTGTGAACCTGAGTGACCAAAATAGGGTGGATTCCATTAATAACAGGGGTCCCTATATCTCCCAACCAGTCAACCATCATCACTTCAGTCTTGTGTGGATTCAGTTTCAATCAGCTCACCTGCATCCAGTCCCCAACAGCAACCAGGCACTGGGTAAACACCAAGAATGCAGGACCTTGGTCAGATAAATACTGATGGGACTTCATTCAAAATCTCTGTACAATCTCTCCCATGAGCCTCAGATACATATTTGACCGGAGTGGGGACAAGATGGAACCCTGCAGGACCCTACAAGGAAGATCCCAAGGGGACAATGAGCCACCGCCCATCACCACCCTCTAGATTCTCCCAGCCAGGAATGTGCAGAACTACTCAAAGGTAGTCCCACAAACCCCTGCCAGGTCACACAGCCATGTCACACACTACCACATGATTAACTGTATCAAAGGTCGCTGAAAGATCTAACAAAATCAAGAGAATACAATTGTCCTTGTCGATTTCCAAGCAAAAATCATCAACCAAGGCCACGAGCACAGTCTCAATGCCATACCCAGGATGAAATTCTTACTGATATGGGTTCAGGAATCCAATAGCATTGAGATGCCCCTGAAGCTGTGAGGCAACCACTCTTTCAATAACCTTCCCTAAAGGGGAAGATTAGAGATGAAGTGATAGATCGCAGGGGAGTTAACTTCAAGAGAAAGTTTCTTCATCACAGGTCAGATGACTGCAGTTTTAAGGCCATCAGGTACCCTACCCACCCAAAGGGAGGCACTGAAAAGCCCAGCCAGCAATGGCCCCAAAGGCTCCTGGTGCTTTCACCAGCTGGGATGATGGAGACAAAGAGTTCAGTTGACATCTCTTCTTGGACCAACAAGGAAGTACGCAAACATTTGACCCATGCACAGCCTTTCTTTGGGCATGTAAGAAGTCAGAACAATGAAGATGCAAGGGGGTGGGGGATAGCAATTACAATAGCACCAAAATGACCAGAATAGAAGTTGGCGCTCTGTTCTGGTGAACACCCAGCAGACCGTTGTTGCCCCAAATAAATCAATGAAGAAGACAAAAGGTGTAATCTGCTACCCACTGAAGTCAATGACTAAACTTCCATTGACTTGAATGGTGGAAGATTGTGCCCACATGGTCAGAAGGAAAACTGGAGTGCAGAGAAATTATTTACTCACAGCCATACAGCAGGTTTATGGCACATCTACAAACAGTAATATAACTAACAATTTACTGCTGCCCTGTTATCTTATACAAGGTCAGGCAAAAATGGAAAAAAAATGTAAACTTTAAAGACAAATTGAATATATAAAGATGAGGTCAGAGAAGAAGGAACCAAATTACAGAGAGTAATCTAATCTTTAACAAAACCAAAAGGAGTCTCATAGAACAAAAATCAGGAAGCAAGTCTCTGTAAATTCAGAGTAAATGATCTAGATGTGCTCTGATGTTATCTTGTCTATGGCCCTTTTCACACAGACACTCTAACACTGATAAAATGAATGTTACATTTTATTATACATGTTGCCCGGCTGCAAGTGTGCGCTATGGGTGCCCTGCAACATGTATAATAAAATGTAACTCCCATTTTATCAGTGTTAGAGTGTCTGTGTGAAAAGGGCCTATCTTGCAGCTCAATAAACCTTGTCTTTCCTGTGGATCAAAATCCTTGCCTTTTCTGTAGCCCATATGGGTGTGCATGTAGTTTTCATTAATATAATAACAATTTTAAAAATTGTCATTTTCATTATTATTATTGCAATAATGAAAATAACAAATAATAATAATGAAAATAGAAATGAAAAAAAAACATTTTGTTTTTGAAATACAGGGGGGAAACTGAAAAATGTATTTCCAGCTATAACATTTTTGTCTCTTATTCAATTCTGATGATATTTGCGGAGATTGTACCCCCAATGGAAGGCACTATGTGTACCAATTTTCGAAATGATTAAATAAAGGAAACCAATTTTAGAAGCAATTGAACATTGTGATTTTAAGAAAAGCTCCATACACATGTATGGCTACAACTTCTTTATCTTCCATCCAATTTGCATGAAACCTATAAATATGATGACCCTTCATAAGCGTAGCACTCCTGCCAATGTTCAGAAAAATTGGATAAGAGGTCATGATAGTATAAGACATTAACTTGAAAATATAGTTCCAGCTGTAACATTTTTATATTCCATCCTGTTTACAAGATATTTTCCAGGAAATATCACATACCTTTTTTATCATATTTGCCAAACTACAGGACAATTTGATTAAGGGTCCCAATTTTATAAGCAATTGAAGTTGTCCCCTTGAAGACCATTATTCAGATAAATAGCAGCACATACAGTGCCAGTCAGAGGCAGGCACCTGGCATGGCAAGGGGAGGGAGGATGTAGGAGGGAGGATGTGGAGCAACTTAAAAGACTGACAGACACATTCACTGACCAATTACTGCATGCTTCTAGCTTTACAGGACCAATTGGTAGTGGCTTCGAGGCAGGCATAGGGGGTGGCCCTCAGGCGGGCATAGAAAGGACATAACTGGGACTTTGGGGATAGAATCCCAGCAATCAGGAGACATAGTTTACACATCCAGGCTGGCCAATTATCATCACAATCACATCCTGCAGCACTGTGACAGAGGACATAAGAGAATATCTATTGGCTGTTTCATAAACAGATGCTTCTGACTTCCCAGTAACAAGTGGGGGAGAGATGTTGGAATGGTCACATCACAGAATGAGGATATTTGGTTGACATTTCTGCTGGCCAATTGGCATCACTCACAAACCGATCTTACACCAGAATGACATGTACGAGAATCCCTGGCAATAGGTCCTTCTCTGCATTTGCTGTAAATGCATATAAAATTTGGGCCCTTTATCACATCTCCCTGATATTTGGCAGAGGTGATCCTGAACATGTGATATACAACCCTGCAAAAGTTCATGTACACTGGCTGGATGAAAAAGCTGTTACAGTCAGACATACATTTATAAGTTAATTGCTTATACCACCAGGACCCTTTATCCAATACTTCTGAACATTGGCAGAGACAGTAAATATGGGAAGGGTATGTCAAATTTCATCTACATTAAATGTGAGGCAAAGAGGTTACACCTAAGAATGTATATGAAGATTTTTGCAAAATAAAATAATTAAACTGTTTATAAAATTAGATTCCTTTATCCAATCTTTTTGTAATTTGGTTCACCTAATGCCTTCCATTGGAGGTATACTCACTCCAAGAGTCAGCCAAACATAGAGAAAAACAAAAAGGTTACAGCCAAAAATGTGTTTTCCATTTAAATCAAAGGAAAACAAAAACAAAAGCAAAAACGAAAATGCCAATTTGATATTTATGAAAATGAAAATGAAAATGACAGATTTAAATAATGAAAATTAAAAATGAAAATTAAATTAAAATTAAAAACAAAAATTACATAGGGCCCCTGGTGCACACCTCTAGTAGCCCAATGTTTATCTCCTTGAAGTAGCTTCTTCAGGAGCATGTCTCAAGAGAAGACATCGTCCTACAGGTACAACCTGAACAGGAAAAGTAGAAATAAAATGCTGTATAATGCATTTATATAAAATACATAAAGGGAATACTCAACCATTCGCAATCTTACCCATGAACTCATAAATAGTAGGCAGGACAAAACAGAGCAAAAAATGCCCCTGAAGAAGCTTCTTCAAGTAGAGAAAGGTTGGGCTACAGAAACTACAGGAAAGACAAGGTTTATTGAGCTGCAAAATTGAGAAAACAACACCAGAGCCCATCTAGATCATTTACTCTGGATTTACAGAGACTTGCTTCCTGATTTTTGTTCTAAGACACTCCTTTTAGTTTTGTTAAAGGTTAGATTACTCTCTGTAATTTGGTTCTTTGTTCTCTGACCTCATATTAAATTTGCCTTTAAAGTTTAAGTTTTTTTCATATTTGCCTGATCTTGTATAAGATACCAAGGTAGCAATAAATTGTTAGTTATATTAGTATTGTGTCTGCACTTTCAGACCCAATGAATCTGGACACCTACAAACAGAACACTTCATCCTGATTCTGAAAGTACTAGGGATGGGCGAACAGATCGCGGTTCAGGTTCGGTTGTTCGGTTCGGTCCGATTCGGTTCGGCTGTTCGGTTCGGTCGTTGCATTCAGGTTTGGCCGTTCGGTTCGGTCATGTTCAGTTTGGTTCAGATGTTTGGAAAAAGGCTCTCTGTGCGAGGAATGATGGCCCCAGACCCATGACAGTAGGTCCTGGGGCTAAGGTGGCAGCTTCTAGGTATTGACCACAGCCCTCCCTGCCAGTAATGTAGAACCCAGAATGCTGACAGCGGGTCCTGGGACTGGAGTGCCTGTCTCTTGATGCAGTTGAAAGACACTGCCTCTGTGTAAGGAATTATGGCCCCAGACCCATGACGGTGGGTCCTGGGACTAAAGTGGCAGCTTCTGGATATTGACCACAGCCCTCCCTGCCTGTAACTTGGCCCCAGAACCCTGATGGTGGGTCCTGGGGCTGGAGTGGCTGTTTCTTGAT
>QEPC01010320.1:1746201-1761745 GCA_003113815.1 Sphenodon punctatus
CTCTCTCTCTCTCTCTCTCTCTCTCTCTCTCTTTATATATATATATATATATATATATATATATATATATATATGGATATGGATATGGGAACGTGGGGAATCACAAACAACACAAGGAACTGAAATGAAGCCTAAATCAATCTAATAATAATCCTACTCTAAATGAATCCAAAACAGGGCAAGGGAAGGGAATCAGGGATGGAATATATGGGAGAGGGGAAGGATTCAATGGAGGGGGGAGGGAGGAAGGAAGACTGAACACAGGGAACACAGGGAAGGATAAAAACAGAAAATAACAACTAAATTAGGGCTGATGCGGCAGCAGCTGTTACCGTGCCGCGATTCCATTCCGCCATTTCGGAATTGCCCGCGCCACTCCGGGACTTTTCTGCGGATATTCCGCTAATTCCGCCGGAATTCTGCAAATCGCGGAATTGCGGAAAAATTGCGGGAAAATTGCGGAAATTTTGGAAAACCGCTATTCTGCTATTTTGTGGCGCTGGCGGAATTGCGGAAATAGCAAAAATGTCATGTTTCCATGATTCCACTAAGTAGCGGAATTAAATAAGCAGAACCGCGGAACCGCAGAATGAAACTAGCGGAATGAAAGCCTCTGCCATGCCGTTCCACTAATTGCGGAAACACTGTTTCCGCCGGAAATAGCTACCGCTGCGATATTCCGCTACAGCCCTAAACTAAATCTATCTAAGCTAAGCTAAATAAATGAGAATATGGAGGTAGATGGATTGGATGGGTGAAATAGGAGGAGGAGGATGGCAATGGATTAGGAATAGGAAGGAACAAAAGCTGCTGGGAGAGGGAGTCTTCTGAAAAGCTGCTGTTCAAGAACAATGACTAGCTCAGAAGGTGTTGGGAAGGGGGGACTCGGGGAGGCAATCAGTTTTGTTTCTTGCTGCACCCGCCTCACCACAAGCCCCATTGGCTCCGTGCAGTCTAGCCAATCGCAGACCGCTAAGCCAGTGGTCTCAGGTGAAAAGGGATGGTGATTGGGCAGGGTGGCTGCTACTCCAAACCTCTCCACCCTCCACTCCTGGTGCCTGGAAGTCTGTTCCTCAGCTGACTCCCCCTCCCTGCCACGTTTGGCCTTCCAGTGACACCACGTTTTAGCCACCCGAACTCACCCGAACGCGATCCGAACTGACCGAACTGTTCGGTCATTGAGTTTGGTTTGGTCGGTTCATGTTTGGGGTTGGGGTCGGTTGTCCAAACAGACCGAGTTCGGGCCGAACACTGAACTTCCAAACTGCGTTCGCCCATCCCTAGAAAGTACTCCATCTCCATTGGCACTAGCTCCATTTGCTTCAACAAGGATAGCACTGACACGCACTTTGGGGATCAAGAGGATGCTAGTTTCTTAAGCCCTAGTCCAGTGCTCCATCCTCTAAATTATGTCAAAGAGGAAGGAAACATTGGGAAACACTAATAACAAGCAGTGTGTGAGAGGGGAAATGACAGATAAGGAAGAGGAAAAATGGCAAAGTATCTTGGCTTTTCAGTTTGGAAATATGTCGCCGTACTTGGATGCTTAGAGCTGACTTTTGAAAAGAAAATATTTCTGTTTAATAAGTGGCTTTTCCAGGGCACAGGCCTTGTGCCAGCCTGCCCCAAAATAAGTTGCAAATCTGCACGGTGAAGACACATGTGTATCCATCTAGTTGGTGACTTGAGCCATATTTCTTTCAAGTGCCATGCTAGAACAGGCTGTGTTTATTTTAATAGATTTCTGTGCTTATTTGGTATAACTCAGTTCAAGCCATTAGTTGTTTAGTCTAAGATAGCCAAATTTATGGGTCACATTTATCCAGGTCT
The DNA here is from genome assembly GCA_003113815.1 of Sphenodon punctatus. Taxonomy (NCBI): domain Eukaryota; kingdom Metazoa; phylum Chordata; class Lepidosauria; order Sphenodontia; family Sphenodontidae; genus Sphenodon; species Sphenodon punctatus. The sequence goes on from QEPC01010320.1 coordinate 1,748,032, forward strand.
TTGAAACTGTCCTATTGTATCCATACAATGAACACTAAACGAGATGTGATTCCAGAAGCTGGGCAGGCTTCTCTTCATTTGTGCCAAGTTCCACATTATATTTATCTCCCAGCTATCACCCAAACACAGGCCCAATTCATACAAAACAGCCTTTGTGCTGCCTCTGAGCTTGCTTTCTTTAGGCCATAAAAAATGAACTACACGTTTCCTTTCCCTCCAGTGCCCCTCCTTACACCCTCCCTCCAAGTCCCTCACACCAGCTCCTCTTTATTTATTTTTCTTCCTTTCTTTTATTTGCTCTGCTGTTGGCTATCTCAAAGTTCATAAGACTTCACTTTGGGTATCCAAGATCCCCCCCCTCTTTCCTCCTAAATTAGTATAATTAAGCCACAACTTGGTACAGTACATACTCAATTAAATTCTAATTAGTATTACTTTTCTCTGACGTGCCATACATTTTTGTTCTTTTCCGGCATGTAAATCTAGAGAAAGTAAATGGACAACTCATTCTTCTAAAGAGATCACCAGTTAATGAAACCTGTTACAAAGCCAAGATTATGGCAAGTAATTTGATTACCCAATGACTCCTGCCACCATCAATGGCATAACTCCCTAAGATGAACTAGCTGGAATAAGTCACGTTCAGCAAGAAACCATGATGCTCGTCTCTATTAAATGCGGGGCAGCTTGTTTGACTAATTTAAAGCACAGTCAAATATCATAGGTGAAATCCTGACCCGACTGATGTCAATGACAAAACTCCAGTTGAGTGTCATGTGTTCCAAATTTTGAATCAACTTAGAGGATTACTGGGTCTGTATTAGGGAATGTGTAGTGCAGCTGATATCTATATTTTCTAAGTGTAATGAGATCAGGAGCCCTGTATCTGTATCTTATTTTAGCATGCGCAATAGGCATGTTTTGACTGACCTGGCTAGTAATGTGAAATAACAGTTTGGGCAGCGTATGAGAGGGACTCTGTTAAGCTGTATCTGGATTTCCTTTTCTGAGCAATAGCTTTCAAAGTAGCAGCACAAAATCTTTGTGGCGGTATGTCTGCCAGCAGGGCAGAGTGGCGACATAGCAAGGTGTGGGTTTTCACGAGTGAGTGAGGATATGGGTGTTTTTAGACATGCATGTTTCAGGACCACATTGGCACCCTATACAGCCCTGCAGCAAGCATGATGGATGGATGATGGGTGGGTAATAGGTAGGGAGGCACTTATCTACAAACACACTATATCTCCAAGCAAGGCAGAGTGGTGAGGTGGGAATCTTTGTGAATGAGGTTATGGCTGTCATCAGGGCAGGGCGGTAAGGCATGAGGCGATCTTTGCAAGGCTTTGTAAGAAAGGAGGGTAATGTAGGAAGCATGAGCAACATAAGCCATTTTTAAACAGGACTCGCCCACGCAGGTCCACCCATCCCCCACCCAAGCGCCTGTCTGAAGGTGGTGTGGGTGGACATGTGCTCCCATGACCCACGCACCACACCCACTTATTTATTTATTTATATCCTGCCCTTCCCTGATGGCTCAGGACAACGTTCGGAAAAAATATAAAATACAATAGAAAAATATTTAAAATACAATCCCTCCCAAAGCCCAACGCACTCCCACCCTCCAACAACCTCCCACGTAATTCCTATCCCCCAACCCATCCTCCCACCTTAAATCACACACATACCCCAATTCAGTCCCCGCTGCCAAAAGCCCGGCGGAACAGCATGGACTGCTGATTGAAGTGTTCTTGCTCCCCACTGATCAGCTGGATGACAGGGTGCAGGAGCTCCAGCTGCAGAAGCCGTGGGACTCGTGTGGTGCTGGGGTATACCAAAAATTATCTTGGCTAGAGCTGGCTTACTTAAAAATGAAAAACAGTTAGCAAAGACAAGAAGATAGAAAAATACTAAGGACGGAATACTTTTGCCAGAAGATCTTATGGCATAATTAAAGCAGCTAGCATTACAGGAGGACGGATACAATTTAAAGGAGACAAATGAACTCTTCCATGGTATAGCACCCATTTTTAAAGAAAGTACCCCATAAAGGATAAATATGGTGGCCATAGCTTTACCTCTACCCCAACCTTTACTTCCATTTTCCATTGAAGATGGATGGATTTCCTGAACTCTAAAATTTCACAGAAAAAACAAGTAACTTGGATCAATATTAATTGGATCATTAATTATTAATTGGATCAATACCAATTACATGAGGGCACAACAAAACCTAAACTGGGGGTCTGGTAGGGGGGCTCCATAGAGACTGGAGGAACTGTAATATTGCCCTCGTTTTTGAACGGGTTTAGCCCTGTGCATCTGGGTAGCTGTGGGCCCCTTCGCCACATCTTTTCTATTCTCTTCAGTTCCCCTAAACCTGTGCTAGCAGGTAATGCAGAGTCTCCCTTTGTGGCCTGTCTTTGTCTGCCACTAATAGCCCTCAAGACCCAGCATACCTACATACCATACATTTTTTGTTCTTTAGCACTTCTTTGCCCAATATATCCTGAAACCATTTGTACTAAATGATCTTACGGTGACTTTTCAATATCTTTTGAATACACTAGCAAATCTCTAGGAAGAACATGTGTCTCCAGTAAATGCTTTTAGAGCTCATACCCTCCTAAAGAGTAGTTTATGCCACCTTCATAAGTGTATTTGGCACTATAATGCAAATGCCCATTTAAGGATACATCTTTAGCATGGGGATTTAGCCATCTGATTCCCATTAACATTAATGAGAACTGCATGGCTAAGTAAATTACTATGTGCTGTGCTGAGCCTTTACTTCTTTGTGTCAGCTATCCTTTGTTGTCCCTTTAAAATATTCTGTAACCTTTTTGAATTTTAGAGCTGAAACAAATATGCAAATGCATATTTCTGGATAGCTGAATGAGTAGCCGAATTTTTGTCAGCCAAGCAGCATTCACATATCCATATAATTCAGGTATTTAGTTTCAGCCAACTTGATATTTCGGTCACTTCAATATTTCAGCGTTTTGGTCACTTTTCTGTTCCATACAATTTATCTCTATACCACAATAGTAGCACTGTGCAATAGTACGGCACACAATCATCCTAAATAGCATGGAATGAAATGACAGACATACTGAAACACTGAAGTGACCAAAGTACCCAACAAAACAAAATAACCTAAACAAATATCCAAATCCATAAAGAAAGCAGTAAGTGAACAGTACTTTATATCTGTTTAATTAGAATGGATTCAGTGTGGCCAAATTCATCAAATTCTGTATTCACTTCATATATTGCTTTCAGTCCTAATTATAGTACTGTCACACACCCTTCAAAGCCAAATCCATACAGTGAAAGCAATGTCTGTACTGATGTGATGAATGATTGTTCATTTGAAGCAGTGTGTATGCTTTAAAGTTCTAGACCAGGGGTGGGGACTCCTATGGGCCACTTTGAAAATTACTTCAAGCTCTGTGAACTAGATAGAAGTTGGGGGCAGGGTGGTTAAGAGGTTTGTTCAGGAAGGAAGGAAGGAGTACAGACCATGGATCTGTGCCATGGATCCATCCACTATCTTTGTGTGCAATGCATGCCCTCATCTCTCCACTCGCTTCCCCAAAGTTCACTCTTTTAGGGCTTGTGGTAGAGGCAAGATCCATGGGACAGAGCCAGGGACTGGTACAGGACCAAATAAAAAACAGCCACAGGCCAAATTTGCCCTATGGGCTGGAGGTTCCCCACCACTGTTCTATACCAATAAGTATTATTACCAAGCACTATCATTTTTATTCTAGCAATATGTAAGAGTTGTAAGCTGCTGTAACTTACATCCTAAGGAGACAAAAGAATGGTGGGAAATGAATACATTTAAGTATAGCAGGAGTTATTTCAATATCATCAAGTCCTTGAAACATAAAGTACTCACAGCTTAAAATCTCACACACATTGATAATGTGGGTGAGTATATCTAAGGCCACAATCCTAGAACAATTTCCAAACTGAGAACACTCTGGAGTAAATGGTTTTAGGACTGCAGCCTTAAGGGAATCTAGCTGACTGTAAGAGGAATTAAACCGTCAGGATGCCTAGATCTGAAACAAGAACGCTGTGCACTCTTGTGAGAATCATGCAAAATTCTCACAACAGACGGTATCTCATGAGGGTTGGGGGGGAATCTTGCGAGATTCTCAAAAATCTCCCAAACCTTTCTGTGCAGGTGCAGCCCCCGGCAGCCATTTTGCACATGTGCAGAGTGGTTTTTGAGGTTTCTCAAGAATCTCGTGTGATTCTCAAAAACACAAAAATTCTCTGCACATGCAAAAGAAGTGGCCACATCATTTTGTACATGTGCAGCCCTCTGGAGGCCATTTTGCATATGCACAGAACATTCTGGGGTCATTTTGTTGGCCCTTAAGCATCTTTCAGGAACGGTGGCAAAAACGCCAATTTTCACAAGATTCTCAACTCAGAAAGCTTCGCCGGAACCTGGGTGAGGGAAGGTTGCTCTGGACTGAGCTCTAAGGGAGGACCCTTGTGGAGCCCAGGCAACCCTGCAGGGAAGAGCATGAGACTCCTTGAGCTACAGATAAGGAAGTTCCCAGGACTGCAGCCCAGTGGGGAGGAAGCCTCATGCTAGGGGGACAACTGGGAACTGCAGGAGCAGCGCAGGGACTCCCTGCCAGACCTTGGGGAGCCCTAGGGGTCTGAGTTGACCCCTTCAAAACCCCAAGTGGACGCAGCAGCACCATGGACAACACACTTAAGGGCTGCGCACGGAAGGGCGCGCTCTTGTGCGCACAGCCTTAGCTGCCGGCAGGGCGCGCCGGGGCGCCAAGGAGCTGTGGACCCTTCCCTCGCATGTGCCGGTTCCCTGCCTGGAGTTAGGCTTGGTGACCTTCAAGTGGCCCTGTCTCCCTCTGTGGCTGCCTCTGAGAGACCGGGCTCCCTCCAATTGTTAGGGTGCCATGCCCCTAGTCACAGCTGTTCATTTCTTCTGCTTCTAGGGGCCAAGGATTTTGTGGGCTATCCTGCGCAGGGTTAAGACTTTTTCCTGTACCTACCGGGGCTTCCTGGGAGGGGACATGTTTGAACCTGCTCCCTTGCTTTTTACATTGGCTGTTTTTGCTGAATTGCTAATCTCCAAGGTGTTATAATGATGTTTATTTTTTCATTTCATTTCATTTTTAATTTATAACCTGCACTGTCTCACCCAAGGGCGACTTGAGGCAGCTCACAACACATCATTAATATGAAAAAGGGTCTACAAAAGACCAATACAGTCCATAATAATCACAACAAAACCCCTCTATCAATTAATACAATTCTAATAAATCAATCAATTATACATAATATATAACAATATAATACCCTCCCTATCCCTCATCCTTCCATCACCATTTCCCATCCCCCCGAACCTGCTGCCACCGGGGGGGGGGCACTTCCCATCCCTCATCCTACTCTCACCAGGAGAAGGGATCCCATCCTAACTACATAATACAACAACATATCTCAAGCATTCTTAATAAAACAAAACAACCCCATAGAATTCAAATAATGCAGCAAGATATCCTCATCTACATTTTACCTCAATACCATACTTTACTCAGTATCTGGCCACCCTCTTCAATCTTCAGTACTTCCCTTCCCACACCCTGCTGCCACAAAGGGGGGGGCCTCCTTCTCCCCTCCTGCTCTCACCAGGGGGGCAAATTCCTCTCCGTGCTAATTCCCCTTCCCACCAAATGCTTATAATATATCCTGGCCCCAGTCATCAGGCCCAGCCGAAAGGCCCAGCCAAAGGGTACGCCCGTTTGGACAAGCCCCTTCAGCATGTGCCACCTGCATGGCCGCTGGCATGGCCATCAGCCACCCCCTGAACTTCTAGGGGTGACCTGGGAGCCAGACGGCCCTGGCTCTGCCCCCTCACTAACAGTGGAGGCAACGGGATCCCACTCCGTCTTCCAGGTGTGTGTCCCGGTGCCTGCTGACAATCAGGCTCTAGGGGAGGAGGGGATAGTAGTCACCTCCTGTCACAATCTTCCTGAGGGGAAGGGGGCACTGACTGACACCTGCCCCCAAGCACACCTCTGAGGGCAGGGAGGGTCCGGCTACTCTCATCCTCCTCTTGCACCTCCAGAGAGGATTTTGGCCACCACATCCCCCCACACAAGATCTCAGGGGAGGGCGGGTGCTGGCCATAGTCTGTCTCCATAGCCACAGCATACCCTCTGCCCATCATAGCTCCACCAGTTCCACTAGTATAGATGCTAGCACGGACCCCTTTCCACTCTCCTCTGCTGCTCCCATTCTCTGAGCACTCTGTAACCGGGCTGCTTACTGTTCTTGTTGTTTATGGTCTCCTTCACTTGGTAGTTCTGTCCAGAGCTTGACTGTTTAAGTGTGCTCCACAAGGTTTTTGAATTATTGCTGCTCCCTGGGTCTTAGTCACCCCGGATATTCTCGGTTTGTTCCCGGGGCTTGGGTTGGGCACTGTTTTAATTGTTATCAGGCCACTCCAAGGGGCAGGGCATTGTCCCATTTTGGGATCAAAAGGCCAGGTAATAGTTTGGAACTGCCGTAGGGTCCAATCCCTTAGGTAGTTTCTTCCATATAGGCCTTAAGATGACCCAGAAAAGGAGACAGGGACCCACTGAGGTGCCTGATCAGAAATCAAAGGTGAAACAGAGCAAGCTGGATGACTATTTAGCCAGGGACAACTCTGGAAATAACGAGGTGGCGCCCTCATTGACTCCTCTTGCCCCCGGCTCAACTAATTCCTTCTTAGATTCTGGCCAAGTCAACTCCTTTGATCCCTTCTCCCCTAATTCAGATTCTAGCTCATTGCCTAATTTGCCATTGGAAGGATCCACACCTGGCCATGAACTATGGTAAATGATGGGTCCCCAGTGTTTTATAATTGGTGACCTCCTGGAGAAATTAATAAAACAAATGTCAAATGTTAATGATGTACTACAGCAACAAAAACAGCAGCTGTCATCTAACTAAATTATCTGAAGACTTCAGGGCAGGAAAGGTTGGCTCCTGTCTGTCAGGCTCTGCCCATATCCTTTCCAACCAAGTAGATAGCTGCCCGGCTCCACAAGCAGAAGGGAGTGGCCCTGCTAATAGTGTCCTAGCCTCAGTTAAACATCCATGTAATCTTACTAATCGACTCTTAGAGTCAAGAAGTTTGACCCAGACCCCTCTGAAATTGAATAGTCAAGCTGTTGCCTTACGAATTTTTCCTCGTTTCAATGGTTTTTGTCCTAGCTGACGTTCCAAATTTAGCATACATAAGCATTTGAATATTTTAAATTTCGGTATTACTATGTAGCAAATCCAATCCTAACAATAACTATCATTTGACTCATTCTTCCAAAATATAATTGTGTATTTTTAAAACTCTAATTTGGCTAAGAGATTATTTGCAGAAGCTAGGCGGCTATACTCATGGGGGGGATGATGATTCATGAGGTCATGTATTCAACTATGATTAGCCCTCTTCTGAATTCTGACTATCACAGGGTCTCCTTATCACAGCCTCATCAGGCTTCACTGGAGGCCAATTTGATGGATTCCCTCCCCTCTAACCCTATAGGCTTTGTGGATGGTGTGCTTACTCCTGAGAGGCTAGTTCATAATTCAAATCCTATTAATCAAAGGCTACAAGATTTAACTATGCCCAATTCGGCTACAGATACTGCCCCAGTTGAACCCAAGAAAAGATCTTTTATTGTGCCAAACTCCAAGCCGGGGGTTGCTGGTAGGGATGGGCGAACAGAACAGAGTTCGGAAATTCGGTTCGGTTCAGTTTGGTTTGAAATTCGAGTTCGGAAATTCGATTTGGTTCAGTTCAGTTTGAAATTCGAGTTCGGTTCGGAAGTTCGGTTTGGTCAACCGAACAGACTGAGTTTGGTCGAATTCAGATCTTCCGAACCAAGTTCGGCCATTCAAAACCAGTTTTTTTGGTGTGTTTTGCCATTAGGGATGGGCGAACAGTACAGAGTTCGGAAATTTGGTTCGGTTCAGTTCGGTTTGAAATTCGAGTTCTGTTCAGAAGTTCGGTTCGGTCGGCCGAACAGACTGAATTCAGTCCTAACTCCGAACTTCCGAACTGCATTCGCCCATCCGTAGTTGCTGGCCAGAAACCCTTTCTTGCTTGTCCGGAGCCTTCTGTCTCCATCCCTAAGACGAATACTCAGCTTGACATTTCTGGCCAAGCTTCGTGGGCTGTTTTACCTATTCCAGCTAACCTTTCTACATCTACCCCTTTGACAAGTATTATTGAGGTCAATCCCCCCAGAGACCCTTCTTTCACCCCGGAGGTTCCTCTGAACGAGGAAGCCCTGCTGCTCTTCCTCCTTTTTCTCTACCACGGCAAACTCTGCAGACGGGGCAGCAGGCCGCTTGGCTTTATGATGACTACCATTGCAACAGCCTCTGGTGTATACCAATCTCTGTTCGTGGAACATTGCGAGTTGGCGATCGCATGTCACTGACTTGTCATTTCTATCGTTTATTCAACAATTTGACATTTTACTATTCCAGGAAACTTGGTCAACTGAAAAGTTGTGGGATATAAGGGCTATGATCTCCTTGCAATCCTTTTAATATCTAAAGGTCAACCAAGTGGGGGAATAGTTTGCCTAGTCTCTAATAACACTAGGATTAAGGTTAAGGGAGTTAGTTATTTACCCCCCTATTGTGCTGAGTTTGGATGTGAACCTTGAGAACTTAAATTGTTTAATAATTACTGTCTATATCCCCCCTTCCAATTCCAAATCATATAGGAAACACTTTTGGCCCCAGTTAGAATCTTTTGTTGACCAGCTTTTAATCAATTCACCAGGATCCCCATTTATCTTAACTGGAGATCTTAATGCGCGCTTGGGGTCAAGTGATGAGGCCTTAGCTTGCTAGTCAGCATTAGCGGGCATGGAAACTATTGTCCCGCTTAATAAAAGGTATGCCAAAGATCAGATGGTTAATAACACAGGCATATTGTTTGCAGACTTTTTATTGAAGTATGATTTATACACTTTGAATGGCTCTTCAGTTAAGGACCCGGAGGGAGAATTCACTTTCATTCAAAACCAGGGAATGAGTACCATGGATTACATTGCCGTATCATCTGAATTCTCCTTTTTAGCTGATCAGTTCCAGGTGAGCTAATTTGCGATGGGGGACCATCTTCCATTAATAATTGGCTCTCGAACTGATACATGGGGGAGTTCAGTCAAATGTCCTTCTGTATCACCAGAAGTATTAGGCCATAGCTATTCTAGACGTGCCTGGAGTGGACCTTGGCAAGGTCATTGAGTATGGTACTAACCTCTTCTAATTGGCTGTCCCCCTCCTCATTCCGGTATTTGTCCAGAGACTGGAGCCTCTTTGGGCATGGATTGGCTGCAGCTGGACAGGGATGGGGGAAAGGAGAGCTTCCCTAGAAGTGCCCAGACCTCATTGGCTGTCCCCCTCCTCATTCCGGTATTTGTCCAGGGACTGAAGCCACTTTGGGCATCAGCCCTTAGGCGCCATCCAAAGGGTGTCGCCCGTTGGCTAGGCCCGTTATCTGGGCCCATTCGCAGAGACCGCAGTGGCAGTGCCCCAACCCCTATTCATCTCAAGATATCAACGCTAGAGGAAATTCCACACTGTCGCTAAGTTGAAGCGCTTTGGCCATAGAGACATGCAGGTGGCAGGCGTCGCTCCTAACAGCCCTGGAAGTCTGAGGAATCCTTCAGGGTTGTTCCTTCATGCCTGGAACCATCTTTTGCCTGTTGACAGCAGGAGGGACCCCAGCCTTCTGACGGCGATCCCCATGAAGTGACAGGACACCGTAACCACTCAGGAGAAAAGTCTCCCGCCAGAGTAGCTCTGAAGGAATAGGTACAATCCTTAAGCAAGGGGCCACCCGGAGGACCCATCCCTCCTCCCTCCCCCTCTGTAACTGACTGTCCAAGATACCTGTCCTTCTCTCTCACCCCCTCTCCCCTCTTCCCCTCTCTCCCCATTCCCTCTCACCTGTCTCTCCCCCTATTTCTTTCCCCTCTCCTCCTGCCTCCCACTAAGCCTATCATCTCTACAGTCCCCACATCTTCCTCCTCCTCCCACCCACCACCTCTTTCCCTCTGCCCCAGTGCCCATCTCCCACCAATCCCATTGCCCTCCTTCCCCATATCTTGTCCCCATTCCCTGTCTCCCCTCTGATCAATTCCCATTCTCCTGCTCCCTCTGGAACTGACCATTTCCTTGCCTCCTTCAACCTTTCCCAATGCTCCCCCTCCTCTTCCCCTTCTCCACATCCCTTCTGTGATCTGCAGACCATTGTGCCCAAGGACTTTGCCTCCTTTCTCTCTTCTCTTCTCCCCTCGGTCTTCTCCTCCTTCTCCCCCGATTCTGCCATCTCCACCTTCAACTCCTCTATTGCCTCCACCCTCGACTCCCTTAGTTCCCTCTCTTCCCACCTGGCTCGCTCCCATAACCCTCACCCTTGGCTCACCCCCACCATTTGACATCTCCGCTCCTGCACCCGGGCTGCTGAACACCTCTGGCGCAAATCCCACTACCGCGCTGACCTCCTCGACTTCAAATTCTGCCTCTCATCGCTCAACTCTGCTATCTCCCTCGCTAGACAGCAGTACTATGTGTCCCACATTGAGTCCTGCTCCCGGGACCCTCGCCACCTCTTGTCCACCTTTGACTCCCTTCTCAAACCTCCCTGTCCTCCTCCCCCCTCTTCTCTCTCTGCTCAGGATCTTGCTCTCTTTTTCACCTCTAAGATTGACAAGATCCGCATGGAAATTACTTCCAAGTCCTCTCCCCCTACTACTTCCCCCCCTCCCTCCTTCCCCCACCTCTCTTCTGTCCTCCTTCCCTCCACCTCCCTTGATGAAATCTCCTCCCTGATCTCCTCCTCCAACCCTTCCACTTGCCCCCTGGACCCCATTCCTTCCCACCTCATGACCTCCATTGCCTCCACCATCGCCCCTCCCCTCCTGCACATCATCAACCTCTCCCTCTCTACTGGCTCCTTCCCCTCTGCCTTTAAACACACCACTGTCTCCCCATCCTCAAGAAGTCCACTCTGGATCCCTCTGAACCCTCTAATTACCGTCCTGTCTTGCTCCTCCCTTTTGCTTCCAAACTCCTTGAATGGGTTGTCTACTCCTGTTGCCTCGATCTCTCTGCCAACTCCTCCCTTGACCCCCTCCAATCTGGCTTCCACCCCCTTCATTCCACTGAAACCGCTCTTGCTAAGATCACCAACAAACTTCTTGTGGCTAAATCCAACCACCTTTACTCTATTCTTCTCCTCCTTGATCTCTCTGCTGCCTTCAACACTGTCGACCACTCACTCCTGCTTGAATCGCTCTACTCCCTTGGATTCCGGGACTCTGTCCTCGACTGGTTCTCCTCCTACCTTTCTGACCGCTCCTTCAATGTATCTCTTCCTAACTCCTCCCCCTCCTCCTTCCTACCCCTCTCGGTCAGGGTTCCCCAAGGCTCTATCCTTGGCCCTTTCCTCTTCTCTATTTACACCAAATCCCTAGGAAAACTCATTGCCTCCCACGGATTCCAATACCACCTATACACTGACGACACTCAACTCTATCTCTCCACTCCTTCCCTCTCCCCCTTTGTTCAAGCTCCTCTCACCAACTGTCTCCGATATCTCCGCCTGGATGTCTCAACACCAACTCAAACTGAACTCCTTATCTTCCCTCCCAATCCTTCCTCTTCCCTGTGAATTACCAGTGATGGGGTCTCCATCTTCCCTGTCCCCCAAGCCCGCAGCTTGGGCTTCATCTTCAACGCGCACCTTACCTTCAAACCCTGCATTGACTCCGTTGCCAAATCCTGCTGCTTCTCCCTCCACAACATTGCCAAGATCCATCCTTTTCTGTTCATCTCCTCTGCCAAAACTCTCATCCATGCCCTAGTCGTCTCACGCCTTGACTATTGTAACCTCCTCCTCACTGGCCTTCCCTGCTCTCACTTTTCTTCACTTATCTCTGTTTAAAACTCTGCTGCCAGGATCATCCACCTAGTCCATCGCTTTGACCATGTGCAGCTTATCCTCTCCTCCTCTCCACTGGCTCCCTCTTCCTGAGCGTATTCTTCACAACCACCTTGTCTTCACCTACAAAGCCCTTCACAACCTCTCTCCCCCCTACCTCTCTGCCCTGATCTCCCTCCAAACCCCTGCTCGAGCACTCTGCTCCTTCCATCCCCTCCCTCACCCTCCCATGCCTACCCTGCTCCCCCAACCGCTTTCGTCCCTTCTCCCTCACTGCCCCACATGCCTGGAACTCCCTCTCTGCTCTCATTCACCTTGCCCCCATCCTCCACACTTTCAAGTCCCTCTTCAAAACCCACCTCTTCCGCTCCTCTTTTCCTAACTCCTGCTAACCATCCCCACCCAGGATTTTCACCCACCTGTTATCTGCAAACTCCCAATTTACAGTAACCAAGCCAAGAACGTGTACCTGAGTTCCCGCATCCTCATGAATTTTGCATCCGTTGTCTCTCCCTCTGTTCCCCCTTCCCTGTCTCCCCTCCCCCTGTCTTTAGAGTGTAAGCTCTTGGGCAGGGACCATGTCTATCTTATTCTTTGTAAAGCACCAGGTACATCACTGGTGCTATATAAATGCTAATAATAATAATAATAATAATTAATAATATTTGTAACCAACTTAGGTACACTATTATGGCACAGTCTTCTCAGGATAAGTCCTTATGGGTGTCTATGATGTTTATTTATTTATTTCAAACCCAATTAGGAGCCCAGCCAAGAACAAAACACAAGATTTATCTGTCAGAAATTCATCCCTGGTTCGACCATGAATGCAGACAGGCTAAAAAGGATATCTCTCATTTTTATGCTGCTTACAGGAGTGGCAGGAACCAATCGCTTTCTCCCGATTTCTTTAGATTAAAAAAGAATTATAAAAAGTTAAATAGACAAAAAAAGTTAGCCTACGAGTCCTCCCAATGGTCCAAGCTTTCTGCAACAGCGTTCTGGGGCAACTCGGTTTTATGCTGGCAAATCTTTAATGGTTCTATCCAGAAGCGTAGCTATGGGGGGATGACACTAATACCTAAAGACTAATGAAAGGTGTATTATAGGGCTATTTTATCTGGCCATCAACCTTCTGTATTGCCTTTCGCTATTTCAGAGACTTCGAGATGGCCCCCAGTTCAGAAATCAGTAATGGCAAATTTGATAGACCATCTAAAAAATGGAAATGCTGCATGCCAAGACCGGATTCTTGTAGTAATAATAATAATAATAATACGTTTATTTAGCACGGGCTTTCGCCATGGCTAACACAAAAAGACACACAAACAGACGAACATGAAACAACAACATCAAATATACATATCAAGGCATATTGCACCAAAGGCTAGACAATTGAAGCCAAGCATCAAGAAAGTACAAACAATATACCATTGATTATGATTTGACTCAATACAGATAGTTTGCATTGATTGAAACATACATAATAAAATCTTAGAGCATAGTCAACCAACCAGCTTTGCAGTAGTAAGTTGAGAGTATAGAATAGAAACTATTTATTTAGGCATAATTTCATCATTTGCCCAGTCTCAAAATCATGATCAACATAGCATAGAACAAGATTATAAAGTTCACAATACTCTTGAAGCATCCACTACTTCCCTAAGAAATAGCCAAATTTAGCCAAAGCCTCCAATAGTAACCTTTTAAAGAAAAAGG
>QEPC01010320.1:1774656-1792580 GCA_003113815.1 Sphenodon punctatus
TTATTCCCCTGATGGGGCGGGCACAAATCTGTCCCCGCTGCGCACAAGGCGGCAGCGGGGTCCATTTTATCAAAGGCTACTCAGTCTGTCTACTGTGGAATTCACACCATTATCATCAGGGGTGTGCATGTCATTTTCATTACTGCAATAACGAAAACGACAACCGAGAATACCAAAAACGATATCAATATCAACACTAATATCAATACTGATACCAAAAACAATACCAAAAAGATAACAAAAACAATAACGAGAAACAAAAATGACAATGTCGTTACCATTGTCGTTATTATCAATGCTGTGGCTGTTGGGTTTTGGAGGGGAAATGTGGAGAGGGGAGGAGGGAGCAGACATCTCAGAGTCTTAACAGGGTTGAAGTCTTGAATTGTGCCTGTGTTGGGAGGAGCGAGCAACTCATTAGTATCTGATGGATGTATCGCTGGTCAATGAGCAGTGCAAGCAGGCCCCACCAGTCTCATGGCATTCTGTGATTGCTCAATGCCTGCTGCCTCCCACAACCAATCAGGGGGGCTCTGAGGGAGGGTACTGCAACCCTTTATAATGGGAGGGCCAGGGTTTTTTTCTCCATTCTATGAGAGCTCTGCTTGTCAGGTTGCGTTTACAGAACTGTGGTGCTTGTACATAAAAAATCCTCCCTAGCCCTCATTGTATTATTTATTAATTTAGTTATTTATTAGGTATTACCACCAATACCTTTCCTTCCTCATAACCTATATTTTACCTTCTCCCTTTCCCTGCCTTTCTCCCTCCTGTACATTATATATAGATAGGTAGTATAGATTAGATATAGATATATATTAAAGACATATAGATTAGAATAGTTATATAGATAATTGATTAGATAATAGTTTTTCTTTTCCCTTCCCCTGTCTCCCTTAGATTTAGATAAATATTAGTTGTGCACGGGAATCAATAACGATACCGATACCAAAAATAAAATCTTCATTTGAAACGGTACCGATATTGATATCGATAATGATAATGAATATTGATACCGATAATGAAAACAATAACAAAAATGATAACAGAAATGATTAAAACAATAATGATAACCAAATCAAAATCAACGTTGTCATTGATAACGATAACAAAAATTACATTTTTGAATAACAAAAACAAAAATGACATGGGGGCCTGGTGCACACCTCTAGTTATCAAGTGTTTCATTAACAATACAGCGTTCCAAAAACAGAATTTAAAATATGCTGAAGTGTTAATATTGGGGTAATAGCAGCCTGGCTTCAGTTTATGGAGTCCCTAGCACTTGGCCCAACCTACAAACTTTCTTGGAGCCACACCTTCTTTTTCTGGTTTCACTAGTCATTCAGCACATGAACATGTCCTTAGGCAGCCTGTCCCGTTTATAGCAGGAGGGGCCAGATCTATGATACGCACAGTCCACTTTATCTGGGCACCAGCCTAAGGCACTCTACCAGAACCCTAATTGCTGGCTCCAGTGCTCCATGCTGGGACCCCTCCTGCTGTCTCCCAACTCTACAATTGTGCTGAATTGAGCAATCGCAGCAAAACCTGTTTCCATCAGAAATAAACCATTTGCCTGTGCTCACATGATGAGGAAACTTACTGGTTTTATCACTATTATCGCTAGTTCCCATTAGGTAATTGCCATTGTTTCATAATTCCAGTAATTCTTCCTAGACTGGAGCAGTCACACACCACGAAATGCTGCATATATTCATTACTTGGAGCTTGTGTGTTCAATTGCAAGTTCACTATGTAACTTTCATCATTTCCCTTATTGGTCCTTGTTTTGGCTTCTTGTAAATTGTGTTTCAATTGGTGTATTTCAAGGGATAGCCCTGGTTTTCTGCATTCTGATGCTGGAAATTAACATAAAGTGCTGGATTGCCAAAAATAAAGAAACTAACAGAAATTGCCGAAAATACTGGAAATTGACAAAAATGACAGACAATCACAAGCACTGATTGACATATCAGCGGGAGCGCAGATTTAATGGATAGGGAGGAAATACCGACAAACAGTCATAAGTGCTCCTGAAAGATGTGTTTTCCACCAGTACAGGAATAGTCATTCTTGCTTCAGCACTATTCTAGGGTACCTCAGTAACCATAAGTGAACAGGAGCCCACTCACCTTTAGAGAGAGCCTTTCCCACCATGGTGGAGGACCTTTCGTAGTCCATCTCTTCTCCGGAGACATTCTTGGTCCCCTCCAGTCCACAGAGGTGATCTCTGAGGGGCTGGTCCCCCTCTCCACACCCTGATCTACTCAAGACTAGCTTGTGAGCTACTAGTAGATTACAGTCTACCTCTTGGTCACCCCTGATATATAGTGATTCTCCTTATCTTTCAATGGTAGTTAGATTGTAACCAAAGAGCTATTTAGTGATTTAGGTTATTTAAGTGTATTTGTCTGTGTACGGAGAGTCAATATTCAGGAAGATCATGGTAAAGTATTCACTTTCTTGAGGTCCTGTGCCAGATTCTTAAACTGAAGCTACTTCAACTGAAACCAAATCAGATATATTTCTGGGGCATCATCTGCCAACTCAATGAACTAACGGGCATTAAAAGCAAGTGATGTAATTATGTAAAAGTAAATCACAAGTCTTTTTTTCTCTGTTCCAGAAACATGTTATAAATAATCCTAGTTTCCAAAAATATCAGCTAATTTCTTCAGCCATTTGTTAAGACCTTTACATGGTTTCAAAACTTTCAAAGTCAATTGGGGGGCGGGGAGAGAGAGAGAAGTTTTGGCTGCTCTATACCCCTCTCTTTCGCACACACATACATACCTTCAGGAAAATTCCAGTGCCCTGGATCTTCCCAGGCTCCACCAAGATTGCAGCATTCAAATTGTGCGTTTTCCCAGCATGTGGCAGTAATTTAATTCCCAGGTAGTTGTCTTTGTGGCAAGTTATTTTTCCCATTTAAACTCCAAGGCATTGGTTTTCTCCTCAGTGTATCTTTCACCAAGGGCATTTCATCCACGGTAAACATACTGTAAGACCAGATCGTTCTATAAACTCTATAAACTTCAGTGGTTTTCAGTTTATTTTTTAAACTTTATTTCCCAAGAGTCCTCAAAGTTAATAACAAAGCAGCTGAATATTACTGACTTTTACTTACGCAAACTCAGATTTGATTCCATCAACTCTCAGGTGTTCCTGCAATTGCTATGTAAATTGGTTATACTGAAAAAACAAGGAGCAAATAGTAGGGCATAGGGGAAAAAAACCATTTTCTTGCTACCTCATCCTTAGGCAGGATCTTCTGAAGAATGTTATTGTGGAGATTAGTTCTGAAGAGGTAACTCACATATTCAGCACATCTACTGGAGCATGAGCCTGTGCGAGTGAGAAAGTGTTTCCCCAAGCTCTGTGTTGTAACACCGCAGAATGTCAAGAGCACAACACCAGAGTTTTGTTGTAGCACAACAGGGTTCCAGTGTCTGCTTTCATATAGTCTAGAGAGAGGATGGTTGTCATGTTGGTCCCAAAGGTAAGCAGATCAGATGATATCTTTCATATAGGATTCCCAGCAGAAACGAGTTCTGAGAAGGGAATTAAAAGAGGAAAGGGCAATAGTTTTAGTCTTAATGCAGAGATGGCATTTGATAGGTAAGAGGAAGTGTTGGGAAAGGTGTAAAAACGTTTTGTCTGAGAAATGGACAAATAAATAGAATTGGTTTCACCAGGAAAATGGAGGGGAGGAGATGAGATCACAGTGGGTGCTTTCAGAAGTGACAGAGCTCACTGTCACCATAGACTTACCTAGGCAGCGGTGGGCGCCGTCACTCCGTTTGGGATCTGGCCCGGCCGCCGAACTAATAGAATGGTGGCTGGACCAGGGAGGGCATGGGGAGTCACACAGACATGTGTCTGCACAACCCTGCCCCCATGCTCCACGTAGAAGCCCACCCCCTCCCTGGCTGATGGGCAGCCATGGTGGTCAATGACTGGGTCCAAGTAAAGTGGACTTTCAGACGTGAAAGCCCACTTTACACCAGGTCCAGCAGCTGGATCCTGACCGTGGAGGCTATCTCAAGCTAGGGATTTATCCAAGGCACAGCCCGTGCTAGCCCCCAACACAGTCAGGATCCAGTCTGGGGAAACATCTGGCAGGCACCTTTCAACATTTCAGTGGCCCCCTGGTTTAAACCTCACTAAAGCAGGTTAAACTGTGCCACCGTCTTGTCTGAAAACACCCAGTGAGGTAAAAGCTTGTGATGCATCAAAATATCTGGGAATTCTGAGGGGGGTGGACCAATTGTGAGTTGATAAACAGCCAGTTTCTTACAGAAAGCACTTGTGAAAGAGACATGATAGCAAGCTTCTCTATTAGCTGTCTTATTTTTAGACTTATTACTCATGTCTTATCAGGCAATTATTGACTCTGAATTTCCACTTCTGTGGACTCGCTTTGGACTTGCTCACCAAGTGGGACCACTGGAGTTTTACCATTTGTTTAATTTGTACTTTGCAGTTCACTGGCTGTGACTGTGTGTCACTTTGTCTACTCAGCTGCTTTGCTTCACAGCTGGATTCCCTTTGGGGTCCCTGACTCGTTTAGAGCAAACAAACTCTAATCCTCGCTTCTCATAACAATCTAGCTAGAGATACAATAACACCTAGAGATACACCACCACCTACAATTACCCCATTAGCCTTTTCAAAATAGTCATTCCCTCACTTTGCCAGCTCTGCTGTTAATTGTATCGTGGAGAGATTTAAATTTGTATTTGCATTCCAAGAAACTTGGCTTTCACAGAATGATCCTGTTTGTTTTCAGAGCCTTGTTCTGTACATTATTTGTTCAACAATCAGGAAGAGGGAAGCATGAAGGTGGTATCATTGGTATTTTTTTCTCTTTACTGTGTCAACAACACCTACGCAGTTTCTCCACTCGAGGTCTTTATTCCCAGGGGTAGGGATCTTGGCACTTTTACAAAGCTATTACCCTGCTTTGGAATAAATGAAAACTCTACAGAGAATTGCCATCTGACAGTCATCAGAAAGTACTGGTTGAAAGGATTTTAATATTCTCTTTTATTCTGACTAATGCTTTAAAAAGTGGATGTCCAAGATTATTTTAGGGATAAATTGTAGCTTTGCTGTAAATTTAGAGAAAGGAACAGCATGCTGTTATTAATAAGTTAATGTAGCCTAGTGGATAAGGTGTTAGACTTGGGAGACCAGGATTCAAATTCCATTTTAGACATGAACTCACTGGGTGGCATTGGGCAAGTTATTCTCTCAGCCTCATTTCCCCATCTGTAAAATGGGAAGAATAATGACCTACCTCACAGGGTTATTGCAAAGGTGAACATGGTAAGAGAATTGTAAAACACGTTGAACACTAAAATCACTATATAAATAACAATATTATGTTACCTCTGAAGTACATTGGAAGTTATTTTCTGCTTCAGTGGGCTCATTCACACAACACCTTTGCCTCTTGCATGTGTCTTAATCCACATTTGTATTGTCCAGCAGCAATGCATTATGCAACTGTTGACTCCTCTGCATTTCCCTAGCCCCTTCTCCCTACTTCACTGTGGTATTTTCCACAAGGCAAAGGGCCTGGAGAAATACCCTTGTATAACAGGATGAGCAGCTACATTCCTTGTCGTTCACTCCTTAAGCGTCTCCCCAGGGAAGAAAGAATTTTTCAGTCCAGCAAATTTCAAGGTGGATTGATTTGCCTTCAGACAGCTTCCACTCCACAGGTGCACAGCCAGTACTCTGTGTAAAGCAATACGAAAATGTCAAGCATTTCCCTTTACAGGCTTTAGAATTTCAGGTGCCTAGCCCCATATCTCACAGCTTCCTGGGTTTCTTTTTCTGATCAGTACCCAGGTTTTAGGTCAGCCTGGGACCCTTTCCCCTCCCAACTCTCTCCTTATAGTCCTTTCCCCCAGCTGCCTACAAGCACTCCCTAATAGCTTCCAGCTGGCCAGCTCCCCCAAACAACTGTCCATACCCAGCAGCCAGTCCATAAGATCGTCATCCTTCAGTGACTTACACCGAAGTCCTACCACATCTTGTGATATCCTTGTATGAAACATTCTGTAATGAGCATATTTTATTTATTTTTATTTATTTAGTAGATTTTTATACCGCCCCATCCTGCACAGCAGCTCGGGGCGGTTAACAACAATTAAAAAAAACCCATTTAAAACATTTAAAATACAATCATAAAACATATCAATAAAACAGGGTGGTATAAAAATAAATATACAAGTGGGGGATTAAAAATCACCCCCCCCTCCCTCCCAAAGGCCTGGGCAAACAGCCAGGTCTTACAGTTCCGCCGAAATGTCAAAAGGCTTGGGGCCAGGCGAGCTTCCTCCGGAAGGGAGTTCCACAGCCGCGGCCCTACCACCGAGAATGCCCGCTCCATCGTGGCCCCCCGCTTAACACGGGGGACCTCCAGGAGGGCACCCCCGGCAGACCGCAGGAGTCGTTCCGGGGCGCGAAGGGCGAGGCGGTCCCTAAGGTAAGAGGGGCCAAGGCCGTATAGGGCTTTATAGATCATTACTAGGACCTTGAACCTGGCCCGGCACACTATCGGCAGCCAGTGCAGCGCTCGGAGCACCGGTGTAATGTGCTCCCGGCGACCCGTCCCCGTAAGAAGACGGGCCGCCGCATTCTGCACCAGCTGCAGCCTCCGGGCCAAGAACAAGGGAAGCCCCACGTAGAGCGCGTTACAGTAGTCGAGCCGCGAGGTGACGAAGGCATGGATGAGGGAGGCCAGGTCCGGGCCAGAGACATACGGACGCAGCCTACGTACCAGATAAAGCTGGCGGAAGGCAGCCTTAGCGACTGCCTCCACCTGCCGCTCCAGCCGCAGGTCTGCGTCCAATATGACCCCCAGACTCCGGACCTGCTGAGCTACAGGGGGGCAAACCCCCCCAATCAGGGGGGCCACCACCCCCTTCGCCCTCCCCACCACCATCACCTCCGTCTTATCTGGGTTGAGCTTCAGTCTGCTCCGCCGCATCCAATCCGCCACGGCCTCCAAACATTGGGATAGCACCGAGACAGCAGGGTCTGGGTCGGTAGAAAACGAGAGGTACAGCTGAGTATCATCAGCATACTGGTGACATCGCACCCCGAACCCTCTCACGACCTCCCCCAAGGGCTGCATATAGATGTTAAATAATAATGGAGACAAGATCGATCCCTGCGGAACGCCACACGGTAAGGCGCGGGGGCTCGATGTTTCCTCCCCCAACACCACCCGCTGGCTCCTCCCCGAGAGGAATGAACGGAACCATTCAAGAACAGTCCCGTCCAGACCCCCCCGGTCACGCAGTCGTCTCAACAGCAGCCCATGGTCCACGGTGTCAAAAGCGGCCGAGAGATCGAGCAGGATGAGAAATGTCGAACATCCCGCATCCATCTCCCGGCGGAGGTCGTCCACCAAGGCCACCAACGCCGTCTCGGTGCCATAGCCGGGGCGGAACCCAGATTGAAACGGGTCAAGGAGCCCGATATTATCTAGATGACCCTGGAGCTGGAGCGCCACTGCCCGCTCAATAACCTTCCCTAAAAAGGGAAGGTTAGAGACAGGTCGGTAGCTGGCGAGCGCGTCTACGTCCAACGATGGTTTTTTCAGCAGGGGGCGCACCACAGCCTCTTTTAAGCAAGGCGACAACCTCCCCTGCCGAAGGGACGCATTCACCACCCTCGCCAGCACCGTCCCCAACGTCTCCCCGGAAGCTTTTATTAACCAGGACGGGCACGGATCTAGTTGACAACACGTGGCCCTCACAGACCCCAGGACATCCACCACATCGGCCGGCGTCACTTCCTGAAACTCACCCCATAAAGATGGACCAGACGGACCCTCCGCCCCCCCGCGCTCTTCCCCTACTGCTATCAACCCAGCGTCGAAATCGGCCTGAATCCGAGCGATCTTGTCTGCGAAGTAGATGACAAACTCCTCACAGCGGGCCCGGGACAAGTCCCCATCCAGGCGGAGGGAGGCCGGACTAACCAGCCCCCGCACCACCCGAAACAGCTCCGCTGGACGCGACTTCGCAGACGCTATGAGGACGGCGAGGAATTCCTTCCTCGCCGTCCTCACAGCCTCCACATAGGACCGCAAATGGGCCCTATGGAGAAGACGATCGGAGACAGACCGAGTCCGACGCCAGCGTCGCTCTAGCCTCCTGCCCACACGCTTCATACACCGCAGCCCCTCAGTAAACCAAGGGGTCCTGCGGTGACGAGACCGAGGCAGAAGGCGCCTCGGAGCCACCCTGTCAATGGCCTCCTCCAGCAAGATGTTCCAATGCCGGACCAGCTCATCCACAGAGTGACCGTCCACATCCAGGGTAAGTTCCCTCAGGACCTCCTGGAACCGCTGGGGTTCCATCAGCCTCCGAGGGCGGACCATCCTAACTGGTCCCTTCCCCTTCTGGAGGGGGCGTGCATGGGATGGAATAGGGAATCTCTGCTCCAGGAGTCCCTGGTCCATGACTTTCTGAACACTAGGGGATAGAAAGTGACAAACAAGAAATTCTGTATTGGGGAAGGAAGCTAGCTCTGGATAAATCAAATCACATAGCATGACCATCAACCCCTTGTCAGCTGCAGTGAGTCAGATCCTTGCAAGCAAACCCTTTGTATCAAGTGGTAGAGAGCAAGGTACCACAAAGAAGCAAAAGGAGTGATAAGGATTATGTTACACAGCACTTAAAATGTTGTTTGTGTCAGTAACCACTGTAAAAGAGTGTTATGTGAATAAGCCTCAGGAGCCACAACCTGCCTGTGTTTCCTTCTGCTCTGCAAGAAAATATCCTACAGTGGGTCAGTCCCTGGTTCAGAGTATTTATTTATTTATTTATTTATTATCAACATTTTCTATCCCTCACCCTTCTGCCAAACGGCAGCTTGGGGCAGCATACACATATCATGAAATACAAATCAATATAAAATCAATATAAAATCTAAATAATATAAGAACAGCAGCTGATGGAACAGCCAGTTCTTAAACTGTCGTCAGAAGAAGGGAAGGTCTGGGGCCAGAAGACCGCCACCGGGAGGGAGTTCCACAGCCTTGGGGCGGCCACCAAGAATGCCCTCCCCATGGTCACCACCCAAGAAACTCGAGGTACTTTGAGAAGGGTCCCTGCAGCCAACTGCAGGGGCTGATCCATGATCTGGGGGATGAGGAGGTCCCACAGGTAAGTGGAGCCCAGATTGTGTAGGGTTTTTTAGGTAAGAACCAACACCTTGAATTTGGCCCAGAAGACCATAGACAGCCAATAGGCTGTGAAGACCATAAGCAGTGAATCGAGCACTGGTGTAAGGTGCTCACTGTGACCCGTCTCCATAAGGAGATGGGCCACCATATTCTTCACGAGCTGCAGTCTCTGTAACGTCACCAATGGTAGCCCCACATAGAGCACATTACAGTAGTCCAGTCTTGAGGTGATGAAGGTATGGATGATAGTGGCCATGTCAGAGTCTGAGATATATGGCTGAAGCCGCCATAGCAGATGTAACTAGCAGAACTCACTTCTCCCCACAGCCATCACCTGAGCATCCAGGCGGAGCTGCAAATCGAAGAGCACGTCCAGACTACTGACCTGGGGGACCAAGGAGGGATGAACCCTCATCAATGATGTGGGTCACCAGACCCTCAACCCCTCCCACCAGCATCACCTCCATCTTGAAAAGCATCCTCCCACCCCCATTAGGTTTTATATTCCTTTCCAGCAGTGACGCCCTGTTGGAGGATAATAGAAAAAGATGTGTGGGAGGGGAAGGGGGGGAGGTGGTACGAAAAGGACTTTCCACTATACATTATAATACAAGTATTATTTATTTATTTGTGGCTCATTGTCCAAATGTATTTGAGCCTATGACTGGCTTGGTATCAACTTAAGTGAGGCCTCAAAGCATTGACATGTCGAATCCACACAGTGCCAGATCTAGAGAAGTTGAGACCCTATGCAAAATGGGTTGCGTGGGCCCCTTCCTAACGGGAATGTTTGACAGGCATACACTGATTCACCCATTTTAAAAAGGAAAATATTACTATAATCAAGTGTTGAGGTTCAGTTAAACACAACAACACCCTTGTGGGGATGGGGCTCCCTGCATTGCAAGCCCTGCAAATCCTTGCATTATGCATATGTTGTTATTTTGAGTTTACTCATGTGTTTGAGGGCCCTCCACAGGCTAGGTCTTTCTGTGGGTGAAAACAGGCATAACGCTAACTCCACTTTAACATCACTTTAGCATGTCTTATGCGTGGCCCTTTTTAAATGGGCACGTGGAGGTGTCAGAGTGTGCGCCGGTGCAGGGGCAGTGGGTCGGGGGAGGGTGCAGAGGGACGCACACCAGTGCACACCCCTTTCCACCCACACCCACCCACGTACGAAGTAACCTGTCTTCTCGCCGATTGCTCTGTGCGTGGGTGATGGGTGGAGATGGGTGGGCATGATCACACACCCAGCCGCCGCAACGTGTACATGGGCAGCTCCCCTGCAAGAACACACAGATTCCTGGGTGTAAATGCATGGGTGCTGCCTATGTAAAAATGGCCTGTGTCACAGGGCTGCATAGGGTACCAGTACTTGCAACATGTAGAAGAAATGTTAAAGCGGTGTTAAAGTGGAGATAGTGTTATATCCATTTTCACCCATAGTTTCTGGCTCTACGAGCCCATATTTTACTCCAGTGCTTCTCACACTCATGTGTGAGTGTAGAAATATGAGAATAAATAAATAAATAAATAAAATAAGTGTTTTCATTTCAAGTTTATTCATGGATCCCATGGACTGGGCATCCCTGTGGGCCCTCCAAACACATGGGGCTCTGTGTGGTTGCACAGTCTGTACTTGCCTAGATCCAGCTCTGCTTCCATAGTGGAAGCTTAGCAGAGCGGCAGCGGGTATGAACTCACCCTCTCTTGCCTGGCATTCTAGAGCCCCAGGACAAGCTGCTAAGTGTGGACTGTCACATCCTCAGAGCAAGCACCGCATTGCGGGGCAGAAGATGGAATGACGTGCTGCTGTGAAGGCAGGAGTGGTTCACCGTGCTTTACACCCCTGCAATTGAGTGTTTGTTCACCCCGATCTAATCAGCCCCAGGCCATGGCTAGCATCTTCCCCTGAGTCCTGGAATACAGAGAAGAGAGAGGGGTGAATCTACACCTGCAGCCCTAGTGTGGATAGCCTTCAGAAGGAAACCCTTGCTAGGACTTTCTGCCCAGGAGATGGGTAGAGCAGACTGATCCTCGGAGCACTCCATAGGTGAAAGCCCTATAGAAGTGAATGGGGTGGGTACTAGCAGGGCCTGAGTATTCAGCCAGAAATGCACAAAACATAAGAGTCAGAGGAGTGAAAATAAAGCAGTACTAAATAAATAGGTCATTGCTTATGTCACATGCCAAGGAGGAAAATAAACAGCTGTCCAGCCTGATGTCCCTTAAACTTTATTTAGCCTGCCCACACAACCTCTGACTCAAACAAAGAATACTTTGCTTGAGGAAGATTCAGTGAAGCAGCACATAGGGGTGCCTCAGAGGCTGTAGAGAGAGGAGACTGAGAGAAAACATGGGCAATTAATTATGTATTAATTTATTATTATTATTAATTAATTTATTATTACAGAATACACAGGACACTGTCTATGATTATATGCTACATGTTATTCTTTCCCTGTGCCCTGCATCTGCCCTGAAATAAGTGTCACTTGGGAAGAAGCAGAAATTGGTAGAAGTTTATCTACTAATAACCAAAGATCTGAATAATTTCAGGTTTATCTCCAGATTAGATGAACTACAATTCACCCCTTTACCCTTAGATGTATTTTATGGGTATTTACTAAGTACACATCAATTTGGGCTGATCATTTGTTGACCCAAGTATCATGCTTGTCTATAATATCCTTAATTAAAAGAAACCAAAAAGAAAACAAAGAAAGTTTGTTTTAATAACACATGTTAGACCAGCAATGTTTTATAGCATTAAAATTTGTAATTTTTGGAAAGGGGCTTAGTTTAAAATATGTATCTTAAATAACTGGGGGTCCTAACATTGCTAAAGTATCCTATTAGGGTCATGGGGTAAGAGTGAACTCTATTAAAGCATAACATTACAGCCAGGTCTTAGCTATTCAGAATTTGCTCAAAGCATCGAACTGTGGGGATGGTCCTCCAGCTGCTTAGTGCTTGCAATCATCACCAGAACACGTCCTAGAGAAGTGAATAGGATTCACAGGGGATCCTACTTCCCATCATATCATGTTCTAAATACATTCAAAGAGCACAGACACCATTTTGAGCAAGAGGGGAAAAGTGGCTGCCTGGAAAATGAATACAGATAACACAGAGCTCTGATGGGAAACCCATTTGTGTGTCTTGCACACCTAGTTTCCTTACAACAAGAAATGTCATGGGGTTTCTGAACAATAGCAAATGTGCAATTTCTTTCCCAAACTATATTACTCTCTCGCTCTTTTTGTTATTGTTGTTGACAGAGCCCTTCATTATTTCCTTAAAGGATCACTTTATGTTTATTTGTTCTGTCTGCACAGATTTGAGGACTTTTTTATGCATTGCTAGAGGGCAATGCCTTTTTTAATAAAAGTTTATTACACTTTGATTGATTTTTCCTATACTGTATGTGTGTAATAGCTACTCATTTTTTGTTCCAAAGCCCAAATTGCCTCAGCTAATGTATAACAGAAACTCTGTAACTGACTTTTGGCAACTGCCAACACAAAATGTTTGTCAGTTTTATTTTTCAATACAAATGCTTCCCATTGTCATAGCCTTTATTTGGTTTCAGAAATAATTTTGGAAAAGTAAAGCCACAGGAAAATTTGTAAAGACACGAATAGGAATTAGTCACCCGACTTCTAGAATGAGGGCTGCCTAACTTTCCAACTGACCTTTGAAAATCTCCCCCAAGTGTCCACGGTTATCATCCACTGCACTGTAGCAATGGGTATTTTCAAACGTGACATGATCACGGGCGGCCACACTTTATTCCGTGTGGCCACTGGCAGTGCTGTCACATTTAATCCCACCTGCCAGGTGTTACTGTGGGCGGAATCAGGGCTCTCCCTGGACTGTGGCAGGATTTAGCCCACACTGTGACTTGGGCTCCCTGCCAGGTCACAGCACAGACTAAGTCCTGCCATGGTCCAGAGAAGCCATCCCCAGACCAGGGTAGAGCGAGCCGTCATGTGTGATGACCCAATCTACCTAACTCCAGTTTGGGGCTGGAGCTTTTCCAGGTGGGCACAGCAACCTCATAGGCCACCGCATCTGCCAGTCTGGGGGGAGGAGGCTAGGCCGTGTGGACCACGTGCGGACCACAACGTGTGACCACATCCACACATCACCCCACCTATTCCCCGCCCCTTCCCCTGCCAGGGCCATTGGCATGTCTGTTCAGTGGTTGCACTGGATCCTGCCCAGGGTGAGGGCCCTCACCCTGGGCAGGATCAATGTGTGGTGGCGCATGTCGCTGTCATGTATGAAAACACCCAATGTATTTGGAACATTTCTTGAATACTATATAGGCCATTAATTTATATCTAAGTTTTATCTTATTAATGTTCTCTAAATCTCCAACTGAAAAATATGGGCAAATTGTAACCTTATGCGCAAGGTGAAATGAATGACATTTCATATTTGCAAAGAAAATTGGCTTCTCCGTTCTCACTAATAAATAACCAAATTTATCTTTGTCACCATTCTGAATATTCGTTTTGGTTACTTCCATTCATTATTTCAGTTACTTTGCATCTTTGTATTTGGTAGTTCATTCACTTCAGTACTTGATACTTCATTGTCTTGGGAGCACAATATAGTGCCAAATAAATACTGCCAAAATGCACTCAGTACCAAATACGAAAATGACTGTCTGGACGCAGCGTAGACCTGGACTGGGATAAGTGTAAGCAGGCCACCAAACATGATGGCCCAGTTTTCCCCTGGTCCGGGTCACCGTAGCACGGCTGTGATAGCACTTAGTCCGGGCTGTGACTTGGCCATGGGCCAGAGTCACAGCCTGGGCTAAGTGTCACTGCGGCCCATGCTGCAGCCTGGGCCAACAACTGGCAGCTGTTTCAGACATGATGACAGCACGGATTTCCACGTGCAACAGTGTGGAAATCCATGCTATCGTCACCTCTGAAAACACCCAGAGGCTGCAATTTCAAACCTCCTCCACTCACTTTGCATGGGGGATCCAAATGGCACAATCTCCTGATAATGGGGATGCATGCGGATCCCACGTGGGATCCGTGCACACACCCATGTGCACCATGGGATTGGCCCTAGAGATACTAAGCACAAAATAATGAAGTAACCAAAATGAATATTCAGGACTGCAAATGAAGTGGGACGTGAATACCAACCCATATTTGCTTCACTGAATCAGATACAAATACATTAAACTCATTGAAATTGACATTCACACAGAATATTCATTTTAGCTCTCCCTCATCACAAAGAAGTTTGGAGGAATATGGCAACTTTCTTGCAACTTTCTTGCCATATGCTTTCCCAGATACCTCCCTTCTCCCAAAGTTTGTAATAGCCAATGCCAGCAACTGTTCAACAGGAGCAAAAATTTGCTTGGCACACTCTGAAACAAAATACCGTGGGTAAAGCCAGATGTGACAGCGGCCAGCCTGCGGGCTGCTGTCATGTTTGGTTCCTGGCCACTAGATGCTGACTTAACGGTATCCCAGCTCATGTTGGTGGCTAGCCAGTAGGGATGGGCGAACAGAACCGAGTTCAGAACTTCGGTTCAGTTCACAAATTCAGTTCGGTTCGGAAGTTCAGTTCGGCTTACCGAACTATTTGAGTTCAGTCTGAACTCCAAACTTCCGAACTAAGTTCAGAAATTCAAGCCCCATTGAACTAAATGGAATATTATATTTTAGGGATGGGCAAACAGAGCCAAGTTTGGAAATTTGGTTTGGTTCAAAAATCGATTTTGGTTCAGAGGTTCGGTTTGGTTCGGTTGACGGAACTGGTCGAACCGCATTCGCCCATCCCTACTATCCAGGGCTCTCACCACCACAACCAGCTGACAGGCCTGGACTTAGGGCAAGGCCCATTAGTCTTGGGCCTAGGGGAAGCACTTTATGAGGGGGTGGAATAATTGGGATCACATGACCCCAAATTCCCCACCCTGCACAGCCCTAGCCAGCCTGACTGATGGCTTGGTCATGGCCACTTTGGCTGACCTCCACAGGGCCTGGGGCAGCTTCCCTCCCTATGCCCCTGGACTCCTGTCCCCCCAAAGTGCTCTTGCTGCCATGACCACCAATATCCCTGGTCATTAAGCCCTGGCTGCACAGGTGCAGAAGTGTAGCTTGACTCCCACTCTTCTGCGCTTGCACAGCCACCATAGTGACCACTATCAGCAAGCTGATCAGCACTAGCATGCATTCAGAACCCAAATAAGTTGGGAGGATGGAGAACCCCCTAAACCTGGCCCCAGAAGTGCCTGCCCGAAGTGCAGACCTGACCTCCGAGAGACAGCCAAGCCAGACCCACCTGAAGGCAGACATCTGGATCTTATGTTCTGTGTGTGTGTGTGTATTGTCAGTGCGTTTGAGGCCCTTGTTCCTCCCCCACCCCCACCTTGGGGCCAGGGCTTGCATGTGACTTACAGGCAGAGCAGGACTTGTGGGCAGCAGCCTGAGAAGAGTCATGGAGCACAAAATTCCTAAGCCTAGCCCTGCCAGCCAAGGTAAAAGCCCAGGCTAGGTGTATTGAAAGTGTTTGTTCTTTGGATCAGTTCAGTGATAACTCAGACAAATAGGGTCAAGAAAACTGATTTATTATATACAAAGCATAAAAGTAAAAGTAAATACAAACAGTAAAAGCAAGCTCTCTCACATCCCTTTGTGCAAGCTTGAAACTCCAATCACCAACTGTGAGATGATCCTCTGGTGGGCCCCAGGTTCCACTCCTTCCCCCGATAATTGAGTTGGGAGTTCCCTTTGAGTAGTTGTCAGAAAGGGACAAATGTTATGCTTGGTTCCCAAATGGCTTGGCAGAATATCTTAGGGGGGAGGAGGTGTGAAAAGAAGCTGTTTTACAGCCAATTAAGGGCACTGTTTCATTTTGTATGGGCAGAGACACTCCAGGTGATTAAACTGCACTGGAAATGTCCCAACCCAAAATGCATTTGTGTATAAACTCATGGGCCATTGTAAATTAACTGACTCTTTGGCCCCCAATTGGAAATAAGATAATTGATTAATTCATGATAGGCCATTGTGGGAAAATGATCTGTGGAAACAGCTGATTGAAATTATTTGGAAAGTCCCTGTAACAATGTATCATGCCCATGGCAGGGACCCCTCCCCAACTACCCAATACAACAGTGTTGTGGATCAGAAGATCCATCCCCGAGGGGTGGAAGCCCCTAATGACATCTGTGGGGAGATGAAGAAAGATTCCCATATTTTATGCTAATGAGCTACAGCCAGAGGCACTCCCTGTCCTGTGAATACTGTGAGCTGTAGTAACACACTGCTCAAATAATTAATGAGACAGCTTACCCCTGTGGGTACTTTGCAGGGGTGGGCTGAGGCGGTGGCAATTAAGGCACCTGATTGTGGTGGAAATGAGATCATCTCAACAGACTCAGGTTCCCATTTACCTGGTATTGAAATAAACAAGGTTGTAAGTGGGGCAGACCTTCATATCCCAACTTTGTTGATTAGACTCATGGAGGTGACTTGCACTGGGATATCTATTGGTCATCTTCATGCCCAGCAACATCTGGAGTGTAAATAACCTGGCCTTCTGGGGATACACTCCCCTGTTTAAAAGCTCAGTGACCATTAGAGTGACCGTGTGTGACCATTAGAGGTCACACACGGCAGGGTGCATGACTTGGCAAATTGTCATGGCGGTAATAGCCGCAGGTAAAGGGAATACATACTGAGTGATGAGAACTGGTGACTCAATACTTATTTGTCTTGACAGAGGCAAACTGAGATGGCGGGAGTAATCAACAACATGATTCCTGCACCTTTGGATGCAGCTGTGAACCTCTGTCAGAGCTGCATTGCTTTTCTAGAAAATAGCTTTTGTGTATGGTTTTAACATTTATGTTATATCTTGCAAAAAGCTTTCCGTTCCTTTTGGCCTTGCACCAACATGGCTTTCTACTTCCTGGTGGGGCTACTGAATTTATTGAAGGAACTGAGATGTTTGTGTGTTAATTTCCTTATGTTGTTAGCCATTAGGGCAATTATGCTTAATTACCCAAGGCAGATGCATTTTTTACTTTGGCCTTGCACCTTGTTGTAACACTATTGATTAGTAGTATGCTAATTGTTTAATGCTTTGTACATATGCCATGCATAAGATGTGGCATTATTTGAAGAAATGTGAAAGAGGATTACAGGCCTCAGTTGGAAGAATATAAATGTCCAGGGGTGGAGTGTAGTGAAAAGATTGTGAGAAGACATTTGTGCACCGGTGGAGCCAGATTAGTGGGCATTTATACATCTTATTTTGGCCTGTATATGCTATAGAATTTGTCTTGATTGACATGTGTGTAAAAGCATATAAACTGAGAACTGGCAACTCAGTTCATAATGGATGTATTTTATGTAAGCCTCTTTGGCAACTTTCTTGTATTGTATAAGTTGTTATTCTGAATGTCAAGGCCAAGTAACTAAATGTTATGGGAAGCCTTATCAGTAGCATTATTAATTGGGGAGATATTATTATTATTATTATTATTATTAAACATTTATAAAGCGCCAGTAACAACCTGGCGCTGTACAGAACATATAATCAGCTGCGGTCCCTACCTGTGGCTTACAATCTAAAAGACAAGGAGGGGGAGACAAGGAGAGGGGACAGCGGGAGAGACATGGGAGAAGACAAACAAACATTCAGGCGGATGCGAAGTCTCAGG
>QEPC01010320.1:1820622-1882804 GCA_003113815.1 Sphenodon punctatus
TCAGAGAGACAGTTGATGAGACGAGCTTGAACAGAGGGAGAGAGAGAGGGAGTAGAGAGATAGAGTTGAGTGTCATCAGCATAGAGGTGGTATTGGAAGCCATGGGAGGCAATGAGTTTGCCTAAGAATGAGGTATAGATCGAGAATAGGAGAGGACCAAGAACAGAGCCTTGAGGAACACCAACCTTATGGTGGTTACCTGGGGGGAGGGGACACAGAGTGACCCCCGCTGCAGCAGATCCCAGCAGTTTCTACAGCTCGTTCCCTCCTTCCCCACTCCCTCTAGGGTCCCTCAGGGCAGCTCCTCCTTATGGTGGTTATCTGGGGGGAGGGGACTGATAGTACAAACCTCTGTTTAAAACATGCTTATCCAGACAACATTTCTTGGTCATAGGAGAAGCATATTTACCACAGCCCATGCTACTTCCTCCCCTAGGTCAGGGATTGTAGGGGTGTGCACTTAGTTTTTGTTATATTGATAACGATAACAAAATTCTTCATTTGCATTATTGTTATTGCAATAACGATACCGAAGATAAATAATAATGAAATCAATAATGATAATGAAAGTCGGTATTGATTTTGTTATTGCCTGACAGGTGTTTTTTGGAGGGAAATGTGGAGAGGGGAGGAGGACGCAGACATCGCAAAGCTAGAAAAAGGGTTTCTGAACTGGGCCTGTGATGGGAGAGGAAGGAGCTGATGGATGTAATCTCTGGCTGATGAGCAGAGCAAGCAGGTCCCAGGCAATTGCATGGCACCCTGTGATTGCTCAATGCCTCCTGCCTCCCAGAACCAATCATAGGGGATCTGGGGAGAGCACTGCAACGCTTAATGTTGCAGGGCAAGGCTGTTTGACTCTTGTTCTGTGTTAGCTTTTGATGTGTCAGGTTGCATTTAGAGAACTCTGGTGCTTGCACTAAAAACCTTCTCCAGACCTCAGTGTTATACTTTACCTTTCCTTATACACTTTATTTTACCTTTTCCCATCCCCTGTCTGTCTCCCCCGTAGATAGATAGATAGATAGATAGATAGATAGATAGATAGATAGATAGAACACACAGCAGATAGATGTTTATTGATATAGATACTTAGATAGGAATATATTGCATATAGTATAGGTTATTAGGTGTAGGTTTTGGTTAGACATACATATTAGTATTGCTTCATATTGTCATTGTGCACTTATTATTATTACTGCATTATAATGAGAAAGGGAAGAAGGAGTTCAGCTTCTGAGAAGTCTGGGTCAGGTGTCTGCTGGCACTTCTGTCACTGGTGGCATCCGACAATGGAAATGATACAAAAACAAAATCTTTGTTATTGCTCAAAATCAATATTAATACCGATAATGACACCAATAACGAAAAATGAAATTTTGTTAATAACGATAATGAAAATGACAGTTTTTAATAATGGAAAATGAAAACGAAAAATGACATGGGTCCTTGGTGCACACCCATAAGGGATTGTACGAAGGGGTTTACCATTCTAAGCAGTTCAGCAAACCCACGGTACACAAACTTGCTGCACCTCAGTTTGTTAACATGGAAAACTCCATCAGACAACTTTTGACCTGTGGGTGGGATGTTGGCAGGCACAGGCTGTGCTATGTATGCTTCCCTTGTTGTGAAATGTTGTCTGAATAAGCCTGAACATGTTCTAATATAGATAGTACAGGCCAGGCACAAAGAGGTTTAATTAGAACACTATGCAAAAAGCTTTAAAAATTGTGAGAAAATCCAATAAGCTAACTTATATTTTTGTTTCTATGAATTAACTTTTTCCCCAAACCACAATTTTTAGTATTACATTTGATCATTTTCAGTATCATTTACATTACAGTTTGTTTAATTTCTGGCAGGTGCACTGCCAATACCATTATAACATGGTATTGGACAGCCACATTGAAAACCACGTTATATTTGAATTTGCATTACAAAGAGATTGCTAAATGTTTTCTTTGTAAGCACTGGCCTGTCACAAGAGGTGTATTCCACCAGATGAGAGGAGCAGGCAGGCATATTAGCAGTTTGTCAAAAGATGCCACCCCAGAAAAAAGAGTCATTAGTCCTTCATTCCATAAGAAATAATGACTGGGCTTAATCATGAATTTGATTAAAAGATGGGTTTCCCGGAGCGTAATGCGTTCTGGTTCCTGATAAGGAGCTGACTGCAACATTACCCCAACCCAGTCCTTGAGGGAATGCAGGACTAATGGACCTTCTCCTTGGCTGGACTATTTAGATGAACTGTTAACGTGCCTTTCTGCACACATCTGAGAGTGTTTTCAGACTATCGTATTATCCACCCAGTAATCACCCAGTACCCACCCAGTATTCACTGGTTAACATTGGTTACCAGTGGGGTTTTCACACAAGCACGGTGGGTACTGAGTGGGGTGGCACTTGTCTGAAAACACCCAAAAAGACTCCTGCTCCTGCCTTCCCTGCTAATTTTGTGAAATATACCCATTTTGTGATTTAATTTAAAAACCTGTAGTTATTTGCAATTACAACAATAAAAGTCACTGTGAGGTGGGAGCCCTGGTTACTACTGTGCTGTATCTGAATTTGCAGAACAGCAATGCACATTATAACAAGGCTGTAGAGTACTTTCTAAACAAAGAAATGTCTTTACTCTGCAGAGCTCACAATTCAGAGGGACAAAGACATGAATCCTGGGTAAAAAGGATATAATATACAAGCAAAATGACCAGAGTGGTGATTGGCAGATGGCAAGTTAATTACATCTTTGTTTACAGACTGTCAGGATTTGCTGAAACTGGACACATGCTAATCCTAAATCGGTACTGGAAAAGAAGTAGTGTAAATGAAGAGATGTTCACTGAGGAACTTAATATCTGTTTTGACACAATGTAAACGAGTTAACAACCCATTGTGTATTAATCGGAGACTTGACAAACACACAAAGGCTGATGTTTCAGCAGTTTATTAGAAATTGGTGATGCCTTCTCAAAGATGAAGGAAATTATAGATGAGGGGAATGAGTTGGCTGCTAAGAGCACATTCCAAAGAGGTAACTAAGACAGACTAAGGGATCCAGTCAAAAGTCAGGCTAGATGACAAGTCTGTCAATGATAACAAAGGATGGAAACATGGGACATCACATTACCCACCCGCAGGGTTTTTTGCATGTACACTGAGGATCCTTTCCCACCACACCCTGTAGCAGCAGAAACTGTGGCAGGGAGAGGTCCACAGGTTCTCTCCCTGTCATAGTTTCCACAAGTCACCCACCTTCTCCCTTCCACGTAGCCAACATACAGCACAGCCCTGCCCCCCATGCTGCTAAGCACACCCCTCCTTCCTCCTCCTGTGAGACTGCTGCACCTGCCCAAAACAGCCCTGGCCCCAGACCAGGGTCAGGTAGAGTAGGCCATCATATCTGATGGCCTGCTCTACCCCAGTCTGGAGATGGCTTCTGCAGGCCGCAGCAGTACTTAGCCCAGGCCGTGACTGGGCAATGGGCCCAAGTTACAGATGGGGCCAAAAACTTCCACAGTCCAGGGAAACCCTGGATCTGGCCCAGGGTAACATCTGGTGGGCCTTTTCAAATGTGACGGCACTATGGGTGCCCGTGTGGGTCAAAGCATGGTCACCTGCGGTGCTGTCACATCTGAAAATACCCATAATCATACCAGTGGTGGGTTCCATATTGCATGAGTCTCCACCATGTGGTGTTGGTGCAGAGCTGCATAGAGTCACTCTGCACCAACCAAAACCCTGGACCTAACAGAGGGCACACCACCCACTCACTTTTGAGTGGCTAGTGTGTCATCTGTTAATACCTTTATGTAGAAACCACATTTTCCAGTGAGCATTTCACTTCCTTGCCCTTAGGAAAAAAAAGATAAATCCTCCCTGAGTGATTAAATAGTTACAAATGTTTTCAAGTCATTGTTTGTAAAGAAACGTACAGTCCTCCTTGTTAAGACAGGGGCGGATAGAGGCAGTTCTTTCAGTCATAACAGAGATCCTGCTTTTATCTTGCACATTAAACAGAGTAGGAAATGTGAAACAGCTTCAAGTGCCTTAAAGAACAGGTCAAATGACTGGCACTGGCTGATGGGGGGGGGGGGGTTCTTTGTATTTATTCAGCTTAAAGTCACAAACTAAACATTCACAGGCTTGCTGTACACTTACAATGTGTATATAATGCAAGTAGTTTAGCAGCAGCAGAATCAAGACAAAGATGTCTCCGTGCCTATAACCCCTCCCTTCATGTACCGCATTCAGACTCCAACAACATAGCCCAAGAGACTTGAGCATCCTTCAGCTCACACCTCAAGGGACTATACCCTGTTAAAATCTAATGTTCAGAAGAGAAAATTTTCAAAAGAACTGAAGTTTGTCTCTAGTCTCAGAGGCTTTATTTTGGAGAAATAGCTTCATTATGTTCTTAGGCCATCCCAAAAAAAATCAATCATGTTTCACTTCTGCAAGAAGGTGGAGATTATTTAGGCTATTTTCTTATTCCTTAAAAGGGAATCACTTCACTTTCATAATACTGTTAGCTAGAACTACAGCTAAGATAAAAGGCTTCAAACACTGCCCATCAGATCCAGAAAACAAATGAGAGGTCTGACACTATTTATCCCAATCCAAACCAGAAACCACTCTGTTTGAAGCTGCTTTTGCAAAATAATATATTTTATGTTATGGGAGGTTGTTTTCAGACAAACAGTGTTATTAATAGTGGAATTGTATGCATTTGGAATACGTTTTTAGCAGCAAAGTTATCTAGTGAATGAAAAGAATCATAAAAGAAATATTGCAAGTTATTGCTACAAAATGATCCATCCAAGCTGTTTTTACAGTTCCATTTTCTCCCTTTACAGACCCACTGCAACTTTAAATGAGACAGCTGAGAGACATGGTGGTACCATGATTCAGGAAAGTCAGTCTTGCAAATAACCTCAAAGCCCATGTCCTCCAAGATAAGTAAATAAATAAATAAATAAATATGAAGCTAGATTTTAGCTAGTATAAATCAGCATCTTTTGAGTTTCATTACCTGATATCTGGTCCATTGCCATAGACAGACAGACAGACAGACAGATGCCATTTTTACACAGACAGAGGTGGTTGGGTGATGGGTGTTTGGCCATGGTGGGTGGAGGTGCGTGTGTGTCCATGTAACACCCATCACACACCCATCTCCACCCATCACACACCCATCTCCACTCAACACCCACCTCCACCCATCACACACCCATCTCCACCCATGGAGCCTCCTCCGGTTTTCCAGAGGGCTCCATGGCTTGAGGTGGGTGGAGATGGGTATGTGATGGGTGGAGGTGGGTGTTGAGTGGAGATGGGTGTGTGGGGAAGGTTATTGAGCGGGCGGTGGTGATCCAGGTCCAGGCACATCTGGACGGCATCGGTTTCCTAGACCCCACCCTTTTCAATCTGGGTTCCGTCCTGGCTATGGCACTGAGACAGCGTTGGTGGCCTTGGCAACAATCTCCGCTGGGAGATGGACACAGGATGGTCTACATTTCTTATCCTGCTAGATCTCTCGGCCGCTTTTGATACCGTGGATCATGGGCTGCTGTTGAGACGGCTGCGTGACCTGGGGGGTCTGGACGGGACTGTTCTTGAATGGTTATTATTATTATTATTATTAACAAACATCTATATAGCGCCAGCAGTGTACCTGGCACTTTACAAAGTAATAATAATCATAATAATCTGCTCATTCCTCTTGGGGAGAAGCCAGAGGGTGGTGTTGGGAGCTGAAACATCTTGTCCTGCAGCGTTCCACAGGGTTCCATTCTGTCTCCACTATTATTTAATGTGTACATGCAGCCCTTGGGGGAGGTCATGAGAGGGTTCAGGGTGTGATGTCACCAATATGCTGATGATACTCAGCTGTACTTCTCTTTTTCAGCTGACCCAGACCCTGCTGTCTCATTGCTATCCCAGTGTTTGGAGGCCGTGGCGGAGTGGATGTAGCAGAGCAAACTGAAGCTCAACCCCAATAAGACGGAGGTGATGGTGGTGGGGAGGGCGAGGGAGGTGTCATCCCCCCTGATTGGGGGGGTTCGCCCTCCTATAGCTCAGCAGGTTCAGAGTCTGGGGGTGGTGTTGGACTCGGATCTCCGCCTGTATCGACAGGTGGAAGTGGTGGCGAAGGCCGCCTTTCACCAGTGTATCTGGTGCGGAGGCTGCGTCCATACATCTCCAGGCCGGACCTGACCTCCCTCATCCATGCCTTTGTCACCCCAAGGCTGGACTGCTGTAACACACCCTACGTGGGGCTGCCCTTGTTCCTGGTTTGGAGGCTGAAGCTAGTGCAGAATGTGGCGGCCCGCTCCTGATGGGGACGGGTCGTCGGGAGCATATAACACTGGTGTGCCAGACTCTGCACTGGTTGTCAATAGCGTGCCAAACCAGGTTCAAGGTATTGTTAATGATCTATAAGGCCATTCACAGTCTTGGCCCCTCATACCTCAGGGACCACCTCGCCCTCCACGCCCCAGAGCGGCTCCTTCGGTCTGCCGGGGGTGCCTTCCTGGAGGTCCCCCGTGTTAAATGGGGGGCCACAATGGAGAGGGCATTCTCAGTGGCTGGGCCGCGTCTTTGGAATTCCCTCCCAGAGGAAGCTCGCTTGGTCCCAAGCCTTTTAACATTCCAGAGGGCTTGTAAAACCTGGCTGTTTGCCCAGGCCTTCAGGGTGGGGGGGAGGGGGGATAGGGTGTTTTTTTTAGCTCTTCCCTGCCCTTATTTTTATTTTATTATTATTTATTTTCCTACCTCTGTAATATTGTTAAATTGTTGATGTTTTTAAAAATTGTTTTATGAATGTTTTTAGCTGTACGTCGCCCCGGGATGCCGTAGGCATATGGGGCGACTCATAAATGCATAAAATAAATAAATAAATAAATAAATAAACATCGTTTCCAGAATGGGAGTGAAAAACTGACTATAATAATATGCACATTATTGCATAGCTCAGGTAGAACCTGTCTGTAACGGGCTAAGGAGATACAAGGAGGTAAAAACAACTGTGAACCTGGTAGAGAAAGGCTAGGGAGTAGTTGTAATAGGGATAGACAGTGCAGTTTCTCTGGGGACTACAAATCTCGTGGGGGTACACACCCTGGTGCAGCTGCAGCCCCTTCCACTGACAGAGAACCTCAGAGACAGGGTCATTCTAGCCTAGCTATATCCCTGGTGAACGGGTTAATGTAGGAGTTCATAAGCCTGTAATAGATATATAAGGGATACCTGTAGCACTGCGGAGTTGCAGGGGCTAAAGTCAGCTTCCCTGACAGGAAGACACAATAGGTGGAAATAAAGGTGATGAGTAGGGATGGGCGAACGCGGTTTGGAAGTTCGGAGTTCGGACCGAACTCAGTCTGTTCAGTTGACTGAACCAAACTTCCGAACCGAACTCGAATTTCAAACTGAACCAAACCAAATTTCCAAACTCCGTTCTGTTCGCCCATCCCTAGTGGCAACACACACCAAAAAACCTGGGTTTGAATGGCCGAATTTGGTTCGTAAGTTCGGAATTCGACCGAACTTGGTCTGTTCAGTCGACCGAACTAAACTTCTGAACCGAACTCGAATTTCAAACCGAACTGAACCAAATTTCCGAACTCAAATTTCAAACCAAACTGAACCGAACCAAATTTTCGAACTCCGTTCTGTTGGCCCATCCCTAGTAATGAGGGCTGACTATGGCCATCTATGGACCACCGGGGCCAGAGACTCACCATCAGATCAGTTTCCGGGCTGCCAGGTGTGGGGCCGCTGCTTCACTGCCCCCACCCCCATGTAGGCAGCTGGCCCAGAACTTGTCCCCTGTATGATCCTGGGCCCACAGCCTGGGCCAACAGCTGTACAGGCAAGCCAACATGGGCCATAGCAGGCCAGTGCATCTGTTTGGAGCCCCATTTTCAGCCAGGGATCGGGCCCACCCGGCCATCATAACTGTTTGTGATTGGCTGCCATGGCTGCCCATCATGGCAGGGGCACTCTGGGGGCAGAGCTTCCCAGCCATGCATTTGTTCTGTTTTCCTGCCCTACTGGGGGTGGTAGAGTGCTTGTTGGCCGGCGCAGTCGGGCGCACGTCAGTTCCGTGCCCCAACCTGACGCCACCAGGGCCAGCCTTCCCTCCCCGAGCGTGTAGCTGGAATGCCGTCTGCACATTTATTTTTACCCATTTGATGTGTTTGCAACTTGTGTAGTTTTTCTTTTGTTATACATTTTTTAGTCTTGGTTTTATAGACTCTATACAAGCCTTGACCTTGGCTGTATTTATACTTACTTTCACCCAACCCTCTACCTTCTTTCACTATGTTATCAAATAAATATGATCACTGAAATAAAAGTATGTTAATCTTGTTCTTGACTGCCACTGTAAATTACAAGTTGCTGTCTCACCATTGAAAAAGTCCTGTAAATGGAAATAAATAAATAAATAAATAAATAAATAAATAAAGGAAATAGGGAGAAACAGAATCTGTCCTCCTCCCACCACATTACTTAGTCTGCTTCTTTATATTTCTGTGAAACACTTTGAATTTAACGAACATTCGCATTTAAGGTCTTTAAGTGCTAGGCAAAGACAAAGTAAAATAGATATTCCACTGAGCAAATTTCAAGGTTAGTCTTAAGCCAGACAGTCATTCTGAAATTCCAAAGCAGTTCTCCTTCTTTAGAAGGTTTGTCATTATAAAGCCACCTCCTATGAGATATTACTTACTACGGTACCCAGCTCTATTGAGGTCTGTTGTAAATTTCCCCTTTATGAACCACACTAGGAGCGAGTACTATATAGAAAGGAATTGAATTCCACTGCCAAGGAGCTTATTGTGCCAATTATCTTGATCCATAAAACAGTCCACAAACATGGAACAGATTAAAAGCATTTCAAAGGTGAATGAAGAGAGGCAGACTGGTGGATAAGTAACTGCATGCATAGGATACAGCCATATCCTGCAAAGCTTTTTCTCAATGACTACCAAAATCTTAAAGTTAACCCACTGCTCTGCTGAAAGCCAAGAGAGTCGCTCAGTGATGTGCATAATAGGGCAAAACGACTGACCAGTTGTAAGTGGCTGTAACTCCATTGATGCACTATGTAAAGGAAAGAGCCTTAGAAAAGGGACAGTCAGAGAGCCAGCAAATCAGATACAAGTCAGGATACTCTGGGCTTTCAGCTGTCTTTATCAGGTAAGATGCCATGCCCAGCTGGGACTGCATGGTAGAGCTGAGTGGGCCTGCTGAAGCCAATTGGTGCTATTGAGGTTTGCTATAGTTGGGAGCAAACAAAAACAGAATTGCTTGGGTAGTCAAGCTGATTGGCTGATAAAGCACTTGCTGGAGACCTGATTGGCTTTCTGGAAAATACCTGATTGTTTGGACTGACTGGCAGCTGGCTGGATCTGCTATGGGCTAACTTCCTTTTATATCAACGTAGATGGATTTGCCAAAAATAGCAAAGACAAAGAGAATTGATTTTCTGAGTGGGAAACTGGGATTGTTGCTTTTTGAACATTTGGAAATTTTGCCTTGAGGTTTTACAGTAAAGAGTTTGTAGTTGCGATAATTCACTAAAGTATGGTGTATGGATTGTCATGTCAATTATGAAATAAAATGTGTATTTACTGATTCAAGTGCTATCATCTGAGTGGAGATTATCTGGTGACCAAGAGAATTTGTTTTTCCACGATTGTGTATTATTAAAGGGGCCTGTAAGGCTGGACCTGGCTCTTGTTACTACCTTCTCCCACCAGTTGCAGTCACAGAAGGGTTCCACTTTCGTTAAGTGAATCTCTGTTTTGAGAATTCTCAGCCTTCATTTCCTACAAGCATTGTCTTTCGTAATGGCAATGAAACCCCTCCATGTATATTTCCCAGTGAGCTAAAGAATGCTAAGACTGTTAAGCTAATATTTCTCGCAGTGGCTGATTTTCCAAATGTGGTTTAGAGCAGTAGAATGGCAACTGTAGCATGCCCACATGTTAATCAAGCCTTCATCTGCACAGGAGGTTGCTTACAGGAATAGACAATTATGCGGCTCCATGCAATGCTGTTTGGGAAATGGGAAACATATGGAGCCAATTGAATTCCCAGGGCCCATGACTCTTAGGGAATCCCCCAAAAGCATTTTAAGCCTTTGAAATAAAAACAAAAAGATTCCTAAACAATGGAAAGAAAAACTCCCTCTCTGGAAACTTCTTTTTATTTCAAAGACTTTTTTGAGATAAGCTATTTTGCTACAGCAGTCATAATAAGTATCTGGCTACGTAGTAATCCCTGAGTGCACTCAGTAATTGTCCTGCCAATTTCCTTCTCAACTGAACCAAGGAGTAGTGAGATGCCAGTCCCAGGACACAAAAAAATATTCTGTGGATTGGCGTTGTAGAGAATATTCAGTGTTCTGCCCATTGATTAGTCATCCTGTTGGTGCTGAAGAGATAAAGGACTTCTGAATAGTACAGGGTGAACAAAAGCTACTTTTTCAGCATAACATGATCCTGTCTGGTGATTCAAGAGCCGAACACTCTATCATCCACACTACATAGAAGGAAGGTTGAACAAAAGATAAAACATAGAAATGAGTCAAGGTTTAGAGTAGGGAGGGGAATTTTGGATTTGGATTTAATCCAAAACTGTTTCTGATTACACAAAAAAGGAGCGGGTTGCATGAAAACAGCCGTCGAGACTCTTCCGCGCATGTGCAGCCCTTTTCCAAAATGGTGCTGGAAGCATCACATAGGGAGGACCAACTTCTGCCCTCCCCATTATTTTTCTCCAAATATTTTCCTATTACCTGACTCTATGAGGAAAATCTTCCTTTTTAAGAAAGAAAATAACAAACATTTATTTTAAAACCTCTGGCCCTGTCTTGATTTCCTGCGTGTGCGAAAAGGTCTAAGGGAACAATAGTCAGTTGAACCTCGGGTGGGAATATTTTTTCCCCATAAAATTCCTATACTTGATACACAGAGCCAGGGAGCTCCCTGGCCTTCTGCCTACTTCTGCCCTGCCCAGCCTCAGGGAACCAGGGAGAGGGCCGGACAGGAGGCATCCATGGTCCCCCTTGTTATCCACTGCTGCCCTATGCCCTGGCCCTGCTGCTGCCGCCTTGGCTCTAGGAAGCAGCAGGTCCTGAGCAGGGAGAGGAGGGATCCAGGGAGATCCCCCGGACGTCCACCTACCTCCTCCCAGCACAGAGAACCAAGGAGTGGGCAAGCTCCTCCTGCTTCCCCCCCTTCCTTCCCCAGCTCTGGGAACCAGGCCCTGGGCAGGGGGATCCAGGGAGGTTTCCCTCTGCCTTGAGGAACCAGGTCTGTGCATGCCTCCTCACCCTGCCATTCCCCCACTCCCTGCCCCAACCTGCTATTAAGCCTCCTCCAGCTGCCCACACATACACCATAGCCCACTATTAAGCCTTCTCCACCAGGGTCTCCCTCCACAACTCTCACACTCCCATCAGGGACTCTGTGCAACCTTTCCGCCTCAGAGAATTTCCAGACACCAGGTCAACCCCTCCTCCCTGGATACCGGACAGCTTCCCCCTCCCCCCATAGCCCGCTATTAAGCCTCCTCCCACTAGGCCCCCCTCTATGACTCTTGCCCTCCCCTTGGAGATTCCAAGGCAGCCTTAATGCCCTGCAGGATTTCCAGGAACCAAGTCAATCCCATCCTCCCTGGACCCCATCTTTAGTCTGCTATTAAGCCACCACCCCTCGGCCCCCCACGAGTTTTGCCCCCTTCAGAGATTCCAAGGAGGGGGAGGGAAGGAAGAGGTGTCAGCACTAGGATGTTCCAGAGCACTGGCAGCAGGCCTGCCAGAGCATGCGCAGCCTCAGCAGCCTGCTACAATTCAAGATCTGGCAGGTCGCCTTTAGATGAACGGGCCACCTGACGTGAAGCAGGCTGATGCAGCACTGAGGCAGTCCATCTGTCTAAAAACACCCACTGAGCTAGGACAGAGAGGCCAAATAAATTATGCCATAGCACAGAGTGACTAGGGGATACAGACATAACTAAGGTATTCAGGTCACATTTAAAACACAAACATCTAATACCCTCCAAGGAGGGAAACATACTGTACTTTACTAGAGGCAGAGCAGGAGAGGGTAACCCTGGTTGATGGGGCCATATCCAGCCTGCAACCATTTTTTATTTGGCCCATTTGCAATTGCTGAATCTGGCTAGCCTGAATTCAGAAGCACTGAGGAAGCGATTTCAGGGCTTGTTCACATGAAATACAGCTCACCTGGTGGTAAATAACCCCATGGCTTCTGTCTGGGGAATTAATTACCCCCCATTCTCTGTTTTGGAATAGGAGTCGCCATAGGAAATGTTAATATATGTTAACATTTACTATGGGGTAGCTTACCACACACTACTTTTAGAGTAGTGTGTGGTAATTTACTCCCCAGGGCTGCTCCTATTCCATAACATGGAGTGGGG
This sequence comes from Sphenodon punctatus, assembly GCA_003113815.1. Lineage (NCBI taxonomy): Eukaryota > Metazoa > Chordata > Lepidosauria > Sphenodontia > Sphenodontidae > Sphenodon > Sphenodon punctatus. The sequence continues at coordinate 1,833,082 of QEPC01010320.1, forward strand.
AGGTAATTCATCCTCTAAGTAGGAAAGCAGCCACATGACACTCTTAACCCAGACCCTCCGACAGTACCTTATTGCCGGGTACATTAAGAGGTGTTGATATCTTGTACTGGACTCCCAGCATTGTTGGGTATCACAAGACAACAGGTATCATCATTAACACCTCATTAATCCATCCATCTGGAGAAAGAGCTAGCTGAGGGGAAATGAAATGAGACGGAAACTGAGGCTGGAGGCTGATTGGAGCAAAGCACAGACACTGTGATTCTCTGAGATCTTCCTAAGTCAATGACCATGCACCTATTTTTCTCCATCAAATGTTGGAGGAGATGTTAACCCCCCGAGTGAACTATCCAGGGTTAAGCTGCATTTTGTACGAACAATAGTCAGAGGCAAGGTAGCAAAGAGGAAGGTACATACTTGAGGGTAGGAGTTGGATCTGCAGACAGACTGAGGACTCCATGATCTAGAACATCCCTTCTCTATCCAGGCTGAAAGCATACTCTAACATCCCTCCCAGCTCCTCAGCCCCTCAGCCCCCATCCAGCCTACAGAGCTTGCAATGATTGGGTATTTTCAGACGTTACGAGATCACAATGAACCACGGTGAATACCCACCTGTGGTCACTGTGGCTCGAACGTCTGTTTGGCGGCCGCCAGATGTTCGCCATGGTCAATACCCGCATGGGGTCAATTTGAACCACGCTTCCCGGGCTAGCCGGGGGAATGTCCCGGGAAGCGTGGTCAAAAAGATCCCCAGTGGGGACCATAGAAAAGTAACGTCTGGCCAGTTGCCACAGCCCGGAATCCCCGGCGGGATCCCGGGCCACGGCACATCCGGCCCGACGCGGCGGCCGCAGTGGCCCTGCCGCCCACCCGTCTCCCTGGAGGGCGGGCGGCGGGGTGCATGGAGGGGGCGGGGCTGTTGCACCGCGCGGCCCCTCCCCCTCCCTGATTCCCCGCCGGGATCCCCCTGGCGCGTCTGATATGGCGTGACGGGGTGACCCCGGCGGGGAATGAAAGGGTTGTTTTCGGTACGGGGCCAAGCAGCCCCGTAACGTCTGAAAACACCCATTGTCAACGTGGTGCACAGGGGGAAAAGTTTACCCATTCCTTCCTTTGGGTCCTGGATTTGGGGGGTGGGGGAGCAGGGGCAAAATTCACACAATCCCAGTTCTTCTGCAGTATGAGCAGTATTATTTATCTGAGGCTACATAGTTCCTAAATCTCTGTGTAGCAGATTAAGGTGACCTTCCATCTTATTTCCCTTAGCAGCCTAGCAAGAGCTATAGAGAGGAGAGCAGGGAGTAGAGAAGGAGTTGGAATGGGAAGGAGACTTGGCTGGTCAGGTGCATGAAAGAAAGTAAGCTGAATTCTGCTAGAAAAGTCTGAAATAAATTACTTGACCCCTTCCTGAGCAAAGCACGGGCACTGTGATTCTCTGAGATCTTCCTAGGCCAGCGCACCTAGGAGCCTAATAGCTTGCCTCAGGTAAATATTTATTAGTTTACAAAAATCCATCATCAAAATATGTAAAGTCCTTCATCCCCCATCAAAAATGCATAAATCTGGCTCCCCTTTTTGAGAGGGGAGGAGGAAAAATCAACAATTTAATAAGGTCAGATGTAATTGCCATGAGTAAATGTTAATGCTTAGAGATTAACTCTTTTTTTCTTTACTATATGCATATGAATAGGGACTCTCTTTGAGAAAGAATGACACCAGGCATTGATAAATTTGACAGATGTGGAAAGGGGGGAGGGGCGGGGAATGGTAGCACTATTAGAAACATTCCTGAGGTCGTTTAGCACTGTGGCTTGATACATCAACCTTCAGTCTCCCAGCACATTCTTATTAACTTACGTGTGCGCCTAGAATTCAAATGAGCTCTTTCTTTAGACACAGAATTATTTATTTTTAGCAGGAGTCCCATCAGACATGCTAGAGTCAAACTCATGGTTTGGGAGTATGATATAGTATAATTTTCTCAGCACAGTTTGTACCTCCTCAGTGTCTCAGCAGCTTAGAGAAGGAGATGGCAGGCAGGCAGCAGATCGTTAAACAGCCACACAAGGCTGATGGGTAAGAGATCTTTACTGAACATTCTGCTCCAAGCACAAACATTCTCCTCCATTAAGAGACGGATGCAAGGTTGTGTATTTAAGATTACTAAAGACAGAAAGATGACAAACTTCCTGAAATGTATTCACCTAAAGGCAAATAAAGGGTAACCACTGATGTCTAAGTTGACTTGAGATATTAGTAGTTATGGGCGTACTACATAAAAATCTCATTACTACTCTGAACACTCTTCTGAACATGCGTTTGCGACGTTGCACTGTTTACACACGTTTGCAATGGGTGTTTAATACTGCCCCCAATAGAAGGATGCATGTGCAGCCTCCAGTCAGTTTCCCATATGATATCCCAGCATGCATTTGTGACATGCTAGTCAATATCATGTTTCACTAATGTCACCACAGAAAGTAGGTGTTAACAGAAACAGAAATTCCTGACTGACAGCACATTTCATCCAATCAAAGTGTCTCTTCTTTTTTTCGTTTTCACTGGTGCAAAAATGTCAACTCCTGTAACATTCCCCCCCCTCCCCATTTTGTCTGCATGCTTAACTGCAATGGGTGTGCACACACCCCATAATTTCCCTAGCCCATGTCAATGTGCTCTTTTTGTGTGTCTTTCACGTGGATCCAGAAAATCCCTTTGCTCGCTTCCATTCCCCACATCCTTCTCGCATACAAAGTCCCTGGGTATCTTTAGACATAACGTCAACGCATGTCCAAATGTGTGTGTTTGACCTTGATATGAACACCATTTTGGCCCTGTGTTCCCCATGTAGCACTGCTTAGACACACAACTTAACTTTTATATTCTTGTACTTTTTATGCTTTTAAAATTGTTAGCCACCCCGAGCCGTTTTCAGGAGGGACGAGATATAAATTGATAAAATAAATAAATAAATAAATAAATAACCCACCTTGGGGGAAATCGGTCTTTTGCTCGCCACCCAATCTCTGCATGCAAGCGCTGCTGCCTCATTCCCCATGTTGTACCTGCTAACACTCCACGGAATATTATTACACACAACATTGGCCACATGTTCAGCTGGAACACACAAATTGTCCTTGTGATGCAATGGTGTGCACATCGCCTGTTCAACGGGAGGGCAAATTGGTGTTGGGATTGTTATGGTGCTTACACACAACGGCCAAACACGTGCTTAGGGGTTTTGACGCCCGAACTTTGTTATGTCTAAAGACACCCCCTGTGTGCACACAACCCATAATTTCACTCTAGCCCCTGTTAATGTTCTCTTTCTATGCAGGTAGATTGTACTGATTGGGGGAGGGCAGATTCAGCTGATGCAGGGGAGTCTCCCCTGATTCCCTGTTTACATTCTCCCTCCATGTCATTTCTGCCTCCACCTCCACTAAATCCCAGCCCTGCAGCCCTGGTAGAGCGAGCCCCGCTGATCTTTCTCCCAGCTGATTGCACTTCCCTCTCACATCTCTCCCTCCAAATCCTTTCTGCCTGCAGCCCCTCAGAAGTGTCAGAATTTCAGAAAGGGACTCCCCGCTAAATTGTGCTTCCCTGTCATGTCTCTGCAGCCCTGCTAGAGCGGAGCCCTACTGATCTTTCTCCCAACTGACTGCACTCCCCTATCATATCTCTCCATCCAAAGCATTTGTGCCTGTAGCCCCCCAGGAGTGACAGAAAGGGACTCCCTGCTGAAAGTGGGGGAGGGGCTGGTTAGATTCAGTTGATGTAGGGGACTCCTCCCTGATGTACTCTGTCTGGGAGCATGCCACAAACACAATGAATAAGCAGTTTGAGTTCAGATTTTAATTTGGCGGGTGTGGGTACTTAAAATGCAAATAATCATGAGAGAACCAATGAGTTCAACCGCATAGAGTATAAAACCACATCCTCCCACAAAAAAGCTGTACTCTATGGCTGGAAACAGGAAGTACTGGCTGTGTTTAGCATAAACACACCCGGCATCTGCTTAGGACCTTTTCATACGAGACGCCTCCACCCATCTCCACGCAGTTTCGCTCCACAGAGATGGGTGGGGGATGCCCGTGGGAAGGCCGCAGCGAATGGGCGCGCTCTACCCATCTCCACCCATCACTCACACACGGAGGCAATGGGGGAAACGGAGCTGTCTCTATGCGTGGAGATGGGTGGAGGTGGGTGGAGATGGGTGTGCACTTGTGGGAATGGCCCCACACCCATCTCTACCCACCATGTCACCCCCCCACCCCCCACACATCCATGGGGGCCCCAGTTCATTTGAAGAGGCCCTTAGATGCAACATGAGACACCCAAATGCTAAAAACACCCATCTCCTGCCTGGAAGAAATCCAGGCAGCACATGGGTGTTTAAGCTGGGGCTAAAGGGGGGCAACAAATTGATGAAATTGTGTTTCAATGGGTGTCTTTAGACATAACAAAGATCAGGTGTCAAGAAGTTTTAAAAGGGATTGGGGGATGGGGTGTTGTTTGTATGAGGGAGGGGGACAAGGGGACTGGGTTAGGGAGGGAAGGGCTGACCCCCTCGGTGTGAGGGAGGGGTGCAGCCCTTTGAGAAGGTGGGATCCTCTGGTGGCAGAGGAGGACGGGGTGTGTTTTGGGTGGTGGGGAATCTCCTTCAGGGGGCTGGCAGGGCAGCCTCCGTGGGTGGGGGTCAGTGGAGCAGATTGGGGGGGGTCTGCAGCCATAGAGGTTGTTCTGGGCCAGGGGAATTATGGTTCTTCTGGGAGGTGGATTCAACCTGTGAGATGGGACCAATGGTGCGTTTCTGTCCCGCTCGCTGGCCCCCAGGCAGGTGGTGAGGTGATCAGGGTTCAGAGGGCGCCTGGCCTTGGTCTGATGCTGATAAATGCGAGGTCGCTGGTTAACAAGTCAACAGCGGTCCGGGAGCTGATCCTGGACCAGGTGGCCGACCTTGCATGTGTCACAGACACCTGGATGTACAATGAATCAGGGCCTATATTTGGCTGATCTTGTTCCAGCTGGGTATTCTGTGCAGCATCAGCCGTGACTGGAGGGACGGGGGGGGGGGGGATGTAGCCATTATTTTTAAGGATGCCTGGTCTGTGAGAAGATTTCCTATGCGGTCTACCATGGGTATAAAGGGTCTCTATCTGGGGTTGGATTTGGCCGGAGGCAGAGTGGGGATACTGCTGATATATCATGCACCCACCCCTATGGCAGCCTCCCTGCACACACTGACCAAGCTGGTGTCAGAGGTGATCTTGCGGTCCCCCAGGACAATAGTTCTGGGGGACTTCAGTATCCATGCTGATACCAGTCTTGGAGGGGCGGAGCGTGAGTTTATGGCCTCCATGGCAACCATGGGCCTGTCCCAGAGAGTAGTGGGCCCCACACACGTTGGAGGACATACCCTGGACATGATACTTTGCACAGGCCTTGAGGTGGGGGATCCATTGGTGGGGGAGGTATCAACAGTGCCCTCGTCATGGACAGATCATCATCTCCTACGTGTGGATATCCTGGCACATGTCAGCCCCCGTGAGGGTGTGGAACCAGTTAGGTTGGTTTACTCCCGAAGGCTTATGGAACCTGAAAGATTCCAGATAGCTCTAGGGGATGTTTCCACTGACCTCGATGGCCGCTCACTCGATGACCTTGTGTCCAGATGAAATACTGTGCTAACGGACGCCATCGGCTGTGTGACTTCCAGGTGTCCGCTCCTGAATTGCCAACAGAACAGCTCCCCATGGTATACCAGGGAGCTGCGGTGGATGAAGCAGGAAGGGCGGCAGTTGGAGCAACGGTGACGTCATTCGCGTGCTGAAGTTGACCAATTGTGGCATAAAGTATGCCATTGCGGTACAGACAGCAAAGAAGGTTTTCTTTGCTGGCCTCATTGCATCTGCTAAGTCCCACCCAGCTGAGCTGTTCCGAGTGGTGAGGGGGCTGCTCAGTCTGGCCTCCCTCCGCCTGGACGTAGAACCATCAAATGCTTGCTGTGATTTGTTTGCGGACATTTTTGCAGATAAAATCGGTCAAATTCATCACAGTTTTGATGCAACTTTTTTAGTAGGGAATGGGTCAGAGGCAGTAGAAGCCCCTTCTTTCCCTGTTTTATGGGATAAGATTCAGGCGGTATCGCCCTCAGATGCAGGGGATGCTCTTGAAACTGTTCGAGTCACATATTGTGAACTAGATCCATGCCTATCCTGGCTGGTAAAAGGCTAGCCGGGAGACACTGGGGCTGCTGCTGGTGGGGATAGTCAACGTCTCCCTTGGGGAGGGCAGGGTGCCGGGCTGTCTCAAGGAGGCAATGGTGCAGTCCCTGCTCAAGAAACCATCTTTGGACATTGACACCCCTGCCAGTTATCGGCCAGTCTCTAATCTTCCCTTTTTAGGGAAGGTTATTGAATCGGTGGTGGCTCAGCAGCTTCAGGGGCATTTGGACCAGGTTAATTTTCTCGATCCCCCACAGTCAGGCTTTTGTTCAGGTTATGGTATGGAGACTGCACTTGTGGCCTTGGCCGATGACCTCTTCCATGAGTTGGACTGGGGTTGTTCAACCCTGTTGATCCTGTTAGATCTCTCGGCTGCATTTGATACCATTGATCATGAGTTGTTGGTGACTAGGCTGCAGGAGCGGGCAGGGATTGGCAGGACTGTTCTTGAATGGTTCCACTCTTTCCTGGATGGGAGAACCCAGCATGTGGTGCTGGGGGAGTTTTCATCTCCCCCCCTGGGACCTCACGTGTGGAGTACCGCAGGGTTCCATCTTATCCCCTCTCTTGTTCAATGCGTACATGCAACCTCTGGGAGTGGTTGTTAGGGAGTATGGAGTGAGATGTCATCAATATGCTGACAACACCCAACTATATTTCTCATTTTCCTCTGATTCAGGTGCGGCAGTCTCGGTGCTTACCTAGTGTCTGTCAGTTGTGGGGGATTGGATGAGGGTGAGCTGCCTGAGGCTAAATCCTGACAAGACAGAGTTGATGGTTGTGGGGAGGGCTGAGGGAGTGGTGGTCCCCGTTATTGATGGGGTCCACCCTCCCCTGGTTTCTCAGGTCCTGAGTCTGAGGGTGCTCTTGGACCCACAGCTCCACCAGGATGCCCAGGTGGTGACTGTGGCAACAGGAGCATTTTGCCAGTTACATCTGGTGTATCGGCTTAGGCAATATGTCTCGAACTCGGATCTGGCCACAGTCATCCATGCTTTTATTACCTTGAGACTGGATTACTGAAACACACTATACATGGGGCTACCTTTGGTGCTGGTTCAGAAGCTGCAGCTGGTGCAGAATGCAGCAGCCCATCTCTTGACGGGGACAGGCTGACACGAGCATATTACACCGGTACTTCGCTCTCTACACTGGCTGCTGGTAGGTTTCCAGGTCCAATTCAAGGTGCTGACCTTTAAAGCCCTAAACAGCTTGGGCCCCACCTATCTGCTGGACCGTCTCACCCTCTGGGTCCTGGAGCGACCCCTGCGTTCATCTGGGGGCGCCCACCTCGAGGTCCCCCAGGTTTCCCAGGTGTCCACTATGAGGAGGGCGTTCTCCATGACTGCACTGCAGCTGTGGAACTCCCTCCCATCGGAGATCCACTTGGCTACCGGCTTCCCCTCTTTTCGCAGACAACGTAAGACCTGGCTGCTCCACCAGGCCTTTCCCGAGGGAGATGGGGTGGGTGGGTTGGGTATGGGGAGGGGAGGACGGGGTTTTATATTGGTTTTTTAATTGTAATTATTATTGTTTATTTTAATGTTTTAAAATGTTTTTTAAATGTTGTGAGCTGCCCCGAGATGCCTGAGGCAGGAGGGGGCGGCATATAAATTTTAAGATAAATAAGAAATAAAGATAAAATAAAACCCCTAAGCACGTTTGGCCATTGTGTGTAAGCACCATAACAATCCCAACACCAATTTGGCCACGCATTGAACACACAATGTGAACATCATTGTATCACAAGGACAATTTGTGTGTTCCGGCTGAACATGTGGCCAACGTTGTGTGTAATGCTATTACGTGGCTTGTTAGCAGGTGCAACACAGGAATGAGACAGCAGCACTTGTGTGCTGAGATCAGGTGGCAAGCAAAACACCTATTTGCCCCAAGATGTGCTGTGTGTCTAAGCAGCACCACATGTTGAACACAGGGCCAAACCAGTGTTCATATCAAGGTCAAAACACACAGTCAGACACCCATTGATGTTATGTCTAAACACACCAAATGTTTACACAGAATGGGTAAACATGTGTTTATGTTCCCAAACACACAATATTCTGTCTAAAGACTGAAGCCCAAAGAAGAAAAGATGGAGCATATAGGAAATTAATAGGAAAGGGGTATACAGGGTACGTGTGTGTATTTATGTACATGCAAAATACATATAACCTTTACATCTGATAGATCATAAACTTACTTTAAACTTTACATTTTATTTAAAAACTCACTCTAGAGGTTTGACACCCCCCCTACATTTGTAGCTTAAAATAAAATGTGAAGATTGAAAGCAGCCCCACAAATGTAATTAAAATTCTTGACTGACCCCATCTTTTTTTTCCAATTAAAAATGAGGTGGTTGGCAGTCACGGTCAATTTTCACACTTGTGTTGATAGAATCTGACTTTATATACACTTCATATATATGGGTGATTTTAGAAGTGACGTGGTGAATGTCCACCACAGTCAACCTCAGTCAAACGCAGGGGGTGGTGAAAGCACCGTGCATGTCTGTTTGCTCGTATCCAGATGTTCACCACAGTCAAATGCAGCCCATGGTGAAGCTAACCACACTTCGTGAGGTCGGAGCAGGAGGAGGTCCAGAAGTGTGGTGAATGGTCACCACAGCAGGGGTGATAGAAAAGTAACTTTTGAATGGAAACCCGCAGCTGTGGTGGAAGGAATTGACCCCAGCCGTGGTGCATTCTGGGGCTCGAACCGTGGTCCATGTCTCCACTGCATGTCTGTTGTGTTCCCCCAGCCAATGGGTGTTTTCAGACGTTACGGGGCCGCTTGGCCCCGTACCGAAAACAACCCATTCATTCCCCACTGGGGTCACCCCGTCACGCCATATCAGACATGCCAGGGGGATCCCGGTGGGGAATCTGGGAGGGGGCGGGGCCGCGCGGCGCAACGTGCGGCCACACGGCCCCGCCCCCTCCACGCACCCCGCCGTCCGCCCTCCGGGGAGACGGGCAGGCAGGGGGGCCAATGCGGCTGCTGCGTCGGGCCGGAGTTGCCATGGCCCAGGATCCCGCCGGTGATCCCGGGCCGTGGCACGCGGCCAGACATTACTTTTTTGGGTCCCCGCTGGGGATCTTTTTGACCACGCTTCCTGGGACATTCCCCCAGCTAGCCTGGGAAGCGTGGTTCAAATTGACCCCATGTGTTTATTGACCGTGGTGAATATCTGGCTGTCGCCAAACAGACGTGCGAGACACATTGACCACAGGTGCGTATTCACCGTGGTTCACTGTGATCTCGTAATGTCTGAAAATACCCAATGTTCTCTCTGATTGCCCCCGGGCGGTGGTCACGATCCTGTCACTTCTGTTGGGGCCTCACATCACCACAGCCCGCGGTGAATCCATTCACACCGGGGTTGGATTCACTGTGGTGAATTGGAACGTGTCACTTCTGAAATCACCCTATGTCTATAATATATAAGGAGTCATCTCTACTTTTTTTCATTAGCTACATAGCATAATACTCCATCAGGGAACCAAATGAAGGTCCAGAACAATAAAATTCTTCACCTTAAAATTGCTAAAAATTCTGATTGTGTTATAGATGTTTTGGGCTAAATTGAAAATGCGCATAGGCTACATCATGGAAACACACTGCAGGTGCGATTAAGTTTGGAGTAAAGAAATGCTATTTATAATTTAGCAAGCAAATTTACATTTTGAACCAGCATGAAAACTAGAAAGTATACACAGTCCTGTTTATGTTCAATAGTGAAGTGCCTCGATTCAACAAAAGACTGCTATCAAATCTACTGTATGTTTAAATCTCTTATTGAGGAGATACTTGAATGCTTCTCATTAGATCATGATTACACTCTTTTGTAGTTAAAGATAATTAAAGTAATGATACTCATGTTACCTTGGGTCTCTTTCCCCCTCCCCCCACCCAATCAGAGTAGCTTGTGTAATTAAAACAACCCACAGTGTGTGACCATAGTGGAGGTGGATGGGAAAGGAAAACTTGCACACTGTTGGATCCTGTCATCTGAAAGCTATTTCACAAATGTAATAAAACCAAATTTCCCAAGTTGTATATAGCACAGCCTGTGTATTAGTCATAGGACGACTTTCTGATGGACCACCGGGCCCCCTGGCTGCGATCGATCACATGGATCGCTCCGGTTCATAAGTGCTCAACCAAACGCACCGCCTGTTTGCAATTGCATTTTCCCTCTCTGTGGTCCCAACACCACTTGCTTACATGGAATTGTGTTATTAAGAAGTATTTAAAGGCATATTTAGCAGTCTTTTTATTACAGCTGAGCAGGCGGAAACAAGGAGAAGTGCTACCATGGGACTAGACAGCTCTCATCAGATCCCCAGCAATGCAATTTATTGGACATTGCCCTGAGAACCTCTGCAGCAAAAGCCAGAAATCATTTTTTTAAGGCCTGTTTATCTAACACCAAGAGGGAGTCATCCCTCCCAATGTATATATTTACTCCAAAAATTTTCACTGTAGCTTCACACATATTCATTTTCTTTCAAACATTTTAAGACTCTGAAATACACTTATTGTAATTCACGTATCAATATAATGTAATCCCTAGGAAGAAAGTGCACCTTGGTATATTTAACCAAAGATAGAAAGTACACCTTCCCTGAGTATCTTCATACATAGATATAACTTTCTCTAATCGAATGTTTTTAGCATACCTAAAGCAATATTCATCACTTCCAAAAAACATTCCATTGATTCCAACTCTCAAAGTTCTTGAGCAAAATGCTGGCCATGCTGAAGCGAATGGGAGGTTTGCCGCTGACGTCAGCAGAGCTAGGACTTCAGCCCTAAAAGCTTCTTAGACTTCAGTACTCAAAGAACTTCAAGGTACTCCCACAGGCTTCATCAGGCTTCATGGTATTGCTCTAGAGTAAGTGCTTTAAGTATTGTGGCCTTCATTGTTCCACCACTTCCTGGTGCATTTTCTGAACTTGTCAGAAAAATCAACTAAAAACTATGCTTAAAATGAAAAAAAATATTCCTCTCCTACGAGGTAACAGAATTGGCAAGATGGATTTGTGCTGTCTGATTAGATTTTAACATAGCTGTGAAGAATTGTGGGCACCTGACCCAATCACAGAATCATAGAGTTGGAAGGTGTATCAGAAGTCATCTAGTCCAACCCCCTGCTCAGTGCAGGAAATCCGCAGCTACATTTACATAGCTGATCCTCAGCTACATCATCCCCGACAGATGGCTGTCTAGCCTGTGTTTGAAAACTTCCAGCAAAGGAGAGCACACCATCTCCCTAGGCAATTTGTTCTGCTGTTGAACAGTTCTCTTACCGTTCGGAGGTTCTTCCTAATGTTTAATCGAATTCTGCTTTCTTCAAGTTGATCACACTATTTGTAGTCTTGCCTTAAGGGGCAAGAGAGAACAAGTCTTTGGCATCCTCTCTGTGACAGTCCTTTCAGGTAGTGGAAGACCATTATCATGTCTCCTCCCTTAGTCTTCTCTTTGCTAGGCTAAACATACCCAGCTCCCTCAACCTTTCCTCATAGGACTTTGTTTCCCCTGACCATCTTTGTTACCCTCCTCTGAATCTGTTCCACTTTGTCAATGTCCTTCTTAAAATGCTGTGCCCAGAACTGGGTACGGTACTCCAGATGAGGTCTGAGCAGCAGAATAAATTGGAACTATTATTTCTCATGTCTTGGAAACAATGCTTCTGTTAATTATTGATTTATAGTTAATGCAGCCTAAAATTGAATCAGCCTAAAATTGAATTGAATTGAAATTGCATCACACTGCTGACTGATGTTCACAGTGCTTGTTTACAAATATGACGCTGGTCCAGTAGGCCTCTTTGGCCCGGCTGAGCCAGCGACATGGCAACACGTTTGTTCCGGACCCAGTACAAATCCAGCCCGGGGTGGTGGCTGGGCTGGAAATGTGGCCCAGCTGGGCCAGAGCAGGCAAACCAGGTGGGAACATTTCTTCCCGGCTCTGGATCTTCCCGGCTTAAGGGGTTGCCATGGCACGCAGCCATGGCTACCTGCGATAGGCAACCATGGCTGTCCGTCATGGCAGGGGAGCAAGGCAACAGCAGCAGCCCAGGGGTGTGGCTGGGCAGCAGCATGTCCCTCCCCACCTCCCTCACCTGCCGGGGCAGGCCATAGGAATATGTGTTCGTACGGCCAGAGCGCACCTAGCCAGGGGAATCCCTCCCCACCCCTGGGCGGGCTAGTGCCACGATTGTAAGCACCCTTTGTGGTCAACTATAATCCCCAGATCCTTTTCACAAGTATTGCTGCCAAGCCAGGTATCCCCCATCCTTTATTTGTACATTTGATATTTTTTTTACCTAAGTGCAGAACTTTACATTTATCTCTGTTAAATTTCATTTTGTAAGTTTTGACCCAGTTTTCCATCCTGTCAAGATCATTTTGAATTTTGTTTCTGTCTTCTAAGGTGTTAGCTATCCCTCCCAGTTTTGTGTCATCTGCAGATTTAATAAGCATTCCCTCTACTTCTTCATCCAAGTCATTAATAAATTTGTTGAACAGTACCGGGCCCAGAACAAAGCACTGCAGGACCCCGCTCGACTCTCCCCTCCAGATAGATGAGGTGCCATTGATGAGTACTCTGAATATAGTTCATTCACCAGCTGTAAATCCACCTAACAGCATTATCATCTAGCCCTCATTTTACCACTTTGGCAGGAAGGATATCATGAGGTCTTTGTCAAATGCTTTGCTGAAATCAAGATATATATCGTCCACAGAGTTCCCATGATCCGCAAAACTAATAACTAATAACTCAATCAAAAAGATTAGTCTGGCGTGACTTATTCTTGACAAATCCAGGCTGACTTCTAGTAATCACTGTATTGTTTTCTAGATGCTTACATACTGACTACTTTATAATCTGTTCTAGTAACTTTCCAGGTCTTGATGACAGACTGACCAATCTATAGTTTCCCGGATCCTACTTCTTTCACTTTTTGAAGATAGGGACAATATTTGCTCGTCTCCAGTATTCTGGCACTTCCCCTGTTCCCTAAAAGTTCTACAGGATGATAGACAGAAGTTCTGAGAGTACATCAGAAAGTTCCTTCCTAACCCTAGGATGTAATTTATCCAGCTCCAAAGATTTAAACTCATTTAGAGCAGCAAGGCATTCTCTGACCAACTCTTTATTTATCCTGAACGGCAATCTTTTCCCCTCAGCATTCATGCTACTTTTGCCAGGTTGGACACAGTTTTGCTTTTGGGAGAAGATGGGGGCAAAATTGGACTTGAGTATTTTGGCCTTCTCTTTGTCACCTGTTAACATTTCATTATCTTCACCAAATAGCAGGCCTACTGCTTCCTTTTTCTTCCTCTTACTTCTAACATAGCTGAAAAACTTCTTTTTGTTGTTCTTAGCATCCCTTGCTAGCCTCAGCTCATTCTTTGCTTTTGCCTTCTTGACACCATTCCTACAAGTCTGGACTACTTGACTGTATACGTCCTTCGTGACTTGTTCCATCTTCCATTTCTTATACGTGTCCTTTTTAATTCCCAGCTCATCAAAAAGCTCTTTGTGCAGTCACATTGGTTTCTTTAGATGTCTCCCATTTTTCTTCTTCATTTTAATTGTTTATTAATGTGTCTTCAGTATCTCATTTTTCAGAAACTTCCACCCATCTTGAACTCCCTTTTCCTTTAGTTTATCTAGCCACAAGATCCTGGCTAGCATTTCTCTGAGTTTAGATTCTCAAAATGTGTGAGATCATTTTGAGAATGCATGAGATCTCGCTGTGGGTTGCAAGAATCTCACAGATTCTCACAAGAATGCACAGCATTCACATTTCAGCACTAGTCAACAGGTTGGAGGGGTTATTAATGGTGGAGAAGCAGAGGAACAGGACTCTCCTCAGAGGGAAGGAGAAGCCTGATGGCCCAGCACAGCTCCCCATGCTGAGGCTGGCTGTGTACTGATTTGATATACGGAGCTTCTAGTGGGTGCAGAGCAGGCACAGACAGGCTCACTGGCTCCAGAACCAGTCAGCCTGGGGCTGCAGCCAATAATCCTCCCAAATGCGCACCAGCAGCAGGTCTGCATTACATTGGAAATTCCATGGAACTAAATGGAATTCAGTTCAACCAATACCAGATTTCTTGCTAAAATTTTGTTGTTCTAAGAAATCTTGAGTTTGATTCACCTCTAATTTGGGCTTGGTTCAATAAGTCCTTTGATTACGAGTGACACATGGGGTGTTTTCAAATATGGCGCTACCACGGGTGGCCACGCTTACCCCGACGTGGCCACCCATAGTGGTGTCATGTTTGTTCCTGCCCGACAGATGTTTGCTGTGGGCGGGAGCAAACATTCCCCAGACTGTGGCAGGATTAACTCCAAGTTGTGAGGTGGGCTCCCTGCCACCTCACAACCCGGAGTTAGCCCTGCCATGGTCCAGGGAAGTCTTCATGAGACCATGGTAGAGCAGGCCATCACATATGATAACCTGGTCTACCTAACTACGGACAATGGCTGGAACTTTTCCAGGTGGGCACAGCGGCCTCATAAGCTGCCACACCCAACCATCAGAGAGGATGCGTGTCTGCACTGAGCAACGTGGGGGGCAGGGCTGTGCAGACATCCCTGTCCTCTTCCCACCCCCTCCCCAGCCCCAGTCACCAGCATGTATGTTCGGTCGTGGGACCATATTCTGTCCGGGGTGAGGGCTCTAGCATCGTCACATGCAAAAATACCAAGGGTAAAATTAAACATGGCAGCGGTCCAGTCAGGCTCACTGTGGCAGGCTCGTGCACAGAACCCCACCTGCACATGTGTGCCAGCTCCACCAGATTTTGACCCCTGGAACCCCAACTCATCGTGGTGGCTAGCCCAGTCTGTAACCCCAGAGACCTCTGTGGAGGCCTGCCTGATTGGGCCAAAGTGGGCCACCCCAAAGTTGTATGTTTGCTGTAGGGCCAGTCTTCTGGCCCGAGCCAGCTCTTTCATGACAGGCAGCCATGACTGGCTGTCATTGGCTGCCATGGCTGCCTGTCATGGTGAGGGGTGGGATGCGGAGCACAGCCCAAGGGACAGATGGCTGCACATTCCCCGTTCTCCCCAACTCCAGGTTGTGCGGCCGTCAGCCCGGACGGGCATATATTTGTTTTGCATTCCAGCCTGGCACATTTCCTGTCTGCCCAGGCTGCCTCTCCCAGGTCAGCCTGAGACACAGCAGTCTGGCATCACTTTTACCCACAGTGCTAATAACTCATAACAGTAAAACAAAACAAAAACCAAAAAAAAGTCTATTCCTTTCCCTAGTGCTTAATTTGTAAAAATTGAATTGTCAGGAGTCAAACCTGCTGCAGAAGCTGTTTCCCCTGCCTCAGAAGCTATGTTCTTGACCCAGAGCTTGTCAGCGCATGGAAATGTACCCTGTTCTCCAGCTAGAAACCCAATTACTGGACCATCCTGCCTCTTTACAGCTGAATATAAAGCAGGCATTCTTGTGATTTAACCTATATGATGACCAGCACATAGACCAGCACAGAAGGGGACTGGAGAGTCATTTATGAAAGTCAAACAAACCATCCAGGTTTTTCTGGGGTTTTTTCCAACCCCAAAGTGGCCAGCATCAGCCTTTTCCATGTCTTTCATATTTCAGGGTGCACACTCCTACTGGGAACATTCTGCCACCCCTCTCTCTCTCTCATGCACACACACACACACACACACACACACACACACGAATTTAATTGCAGGCCTCCCACAAATTAAGCCGTACCTTTCCCACATCCCCAGGACATGTATTTGTTTTTTACTGTGAATGACCCACACCATTTAGCACTGCTAATTTATTTCTAACGAGTACTAATCAGTTTAGGGAGATGTCCAGCACAAAGAAACAGTCAGAGCCGTTCTGATTCATTGAACGTGACTTTCCATCTCTTAATGTGCAACTGAAGAAATATGTTTACTTAGAATAACGTGGGAAATAGGACCCAGAAGGAAGGAAGTTAGTTACAAGTGGCTTTACACCAAGAATTGATACTGTGCCAGCAATGCTTTAGACTCAGTGGGTTAGAATAAATGAAAATGGGACAGATGAGCTCCAACTTTTCTTGCACCATTTAGCCAGTCTAGAGGCTAATCAGATCAATGGTCAGCATTAACAGAGATTTGCCATATGAGAACTTGGAGGAAGCCTTTTTTGTCACTAATGTGTCAAAGTCAATTTTTAAAAGAAATGAAAAAAGAAATGACTTAAGTATTATGAGCAACAAACTAGTTTGCCTGAGATGTGAATAAAATGCTACGCTTGTCTTGATTTTATGGAGCTTGAATTTCCATCATGGAATTTCTCCCTGCCCATGAAAGCTTACAGTTCATCACGAGAGTCAGTTAGTAGGGATCAAATTCACAAAATTTGTAAATGGTCTTATAATCAAATGGGTATTTGATTGAAAGACCATTTATTTTGCCATTCATTAAAAACGCCAGGTTAGGATTGGGGGGAGGGGGAGGTTATAAGTATTTTACAGGGTTTATCTTTTGTTTTTATCTGTCGTTTATGATTATGTTAGCCACCTGAGTCTTTGAGCAAGAGCGGAATAGAAACAGAAATAAATTAATTAAATAAATATTCTCCTACTGGCAAATATTTTCAAAACTCATCTGGCCAACTATTAGGAGTTGCACAGGAAAAAATGAAGCACCCTTCAAGGAGCACCTAGAGCTGACTCTGGATAGCTTTCAAATCCCAAGAGTGTAAAACTTCCCCCACCCCCGCATTCAAAATAATGTGCATTTTACGATAACAAACTTCCCCCTTGAATATTTCCCTCCAGGCTGGAAACCATATGTTTCTAAGTAATGTGGCAATGAACCAGTTCTGCTCCTCTGTAACACCCTGTTCTGTTGAGTTCAATTCTCTTTGTAGCAGACACATTTCACTGAATAGTTCTCAGGCATGAACAGACTGCAGGCACTTCTTTATCCGCCTTTTTATCTGTGGGCTTGATTTTGAGTCTGCTAGAGGTTGCTGAGGCATTTCTCAGCTCAGCTTGATAGATCTATAGGATGGTTATTTAAACGGACTGTTGTTCCAGGCTGGTTTGGAATGTCTGGATGACATTATTTTGCTTTCCTGCCCCTCCCTTCCCCCACGCCCCTTTTCTTTCTTTCTTTCTTTCTTTCTTTCTTTCTTTTAAAGGAAATGACAGAAAAAGCCATAAATCATCAAGGAGTCTCTCTGTAATAAAGGCCTGTATTAAAGCCAGGTAGGAAAACTGTCTTCCTGACATGCAGTCAATATTTGGAGGCATATGCATCTCACAGAATGCAGATAGATGCCAGAGAGCAAGAAATAATTCCATACAAGTAAATTCCTTTAGATAATATTAAGACTGCAAAGTTAAGCACTAGAGAAAGAAAGTGACAAAGTAAAGCTGAAAGCACTACCGCAGTTCAGTTCCCTACTGTGCATGCATCGTTATATTCCTTAATTCCATGACCACACACTATTTCACAAAGGGCGCTTTCTGACAAGACATAATGTGCACTATTTGCCTTCGCGAGAAACTCCGAGAGGCAAATGATGCACAACTTTTGTCTCATGGGAAAACAAAGCCATACGGCTTTGTTTGAAATGGACCCAGGCATGACTGCAAGTGGGCAGACGCAGGGGTTCACCCCCTGGACTTGCTCCCCCACATCCGTGTGAAAATACCCAATGAAATTAGAGAAGCATACAAGAGAGATATTATGAATTTATACTATACATGAATCTAAGTTGGGGCAGGGAAAATATGACATTATATTCTCTTTAGGCACTTTCCGACCAAACATAATGCATGCTATTTACCTCTGGGAAAAACTCTGGGAGGCAAATGAAGCATGACTTTTGTCACGTAGGGAAAGTGAAGCCGCATGCCTTTGGCCCCGATCATGCACAGGATGCAGGGCTCGATTTTCCAGCTCTTTATCCCGTGCATGGTTGGGGCCAAAGACATGCGACTTCGCTTTCCTCATGTGACAAAAGTTATCCATGTGAAGACAAGACACCCATTGTCATAACAGCTCCATATTCCTTTATTGACTTAATGTAAGTTTTTTTCTCTGTACTGCGTTTTAATAATTTTGTGATACAACATTCAAATTGAATTCAGCAACATAACTTTAGCCTAAATATTAAGGGGATGCTGAATCTGTCCCTGACCCAGAGAAACCCCATCTCCAAATCACAGATACTCTGCCCCCTTGACCCATAAGTCCCCAACAACACTGAAATCACTTGAAAATTAAACCCTGAGATGTTTAACCCTGTAAAAGAAGTGTATTTCTGTGCAAGGTTTTATTATTCCAGAGTTTGTATACTCTCTATTTTGCTTGCAGCGATGGATCAACTCAATGGTACACAGACTCAAGATTTATGTTTAGTGGCCCACCAAGAACAGACAAGTTCTCAAAAATCAAAGATTGTTTTTTGAGGCAACCAAAGATTGGTTCCTTCTCTCCTCAGATCCCCTTTGATTCCACCTGGAAGTATCTTCTTTCCCTAAGGTGTCTCAACAGCAAGCTTCAGTCCCCCCCACTCTTTCAGTCCTGTGCAGTTTCAAATTTAAATAAGACTGGCAGAACCTGCACAGTTGATATGCAAATTCATTTTAAAAAGAAAGTTTGGTGCAAGAGAGATGAATGATACAGAAAAGACACTCTTTCAGCCTCAATGTCCTGTTAAAAAGGCGAATTTTCCCTTTGTGTCTCTCAGCAGGGAGACAAACCTCAGACAGGTCTGCTTGAGGCTGTGCTTTCTGACCCCCTAACATCCTGAAGTCTCAATGAGCTAGCCTCTCCTCACCAAAAAAAGCTTTTATCCTGCATATTATATCAATCAAGGTGAAGGTGCCCATTACATTAGCCCTTTAATTAGCCCATTAAAGAAATGTGGGTGTTTTTTTCCAGATACCTTTTCACCCACCACTAAACTCTTTGTGAAGTACTGATCTAGTGATCAGCTCTTTGTCTGAGACAGTGAGTAATTTTAGACGTGACGGGTCGCTCAGCCCGCCACACTCAACCACGGTCTGGGATCCATTTCAGATCCTGGACAGGAATCAGCCCAGACGTCCATCAGACATGCCGGCTGATTCCTACAGGGGATCGGGGGAGGAGGCGGGGCTGTGCCTACTGAATTAAATGTTTAGACAAGATGAACTAACAAGACAAAATAAGAATACTTTGGCAACAATATTGAACCTATGAACAAACTTGTAAGTCCTGTTGACATCAGTGGGACATAAAAGCTTGTAAATTGTTTAAGGATTTCAGCCTTTGTCTCTAGACAAGAACATGTAAGTTTAAAACAGGAATGGGGAACCTTTCCACTCCCAGGGACCACTTTGAAAATCAGAATAGACGTTGAGAGGGCTGCACAGACGTTGGAGGTGCTTAGCGGGGATACTCAGAAAGAGGAGTGCCCACTTCCAGATCATGGATCTCCCCCCTGGCCTTGTATACATGCCCTCATTTCTCCTCTCTTACCCTGAGCCCAACTTGTTCAGTGCTTGTGGGTAGGAACTGAAACCATGGGCCAGATCCAAGAACTGAGCAGGGGCCACATAAAACTAGTCACAGATTGCATGTGGTCCCCAGGCCTGAGGTTTCCCATCCCTGGTTTTAAAGGATGCTTAAATGTATTAAACAGTATTAATATAAATAACATAAGCTGCATGAATGAATACCATAAGCTGCATGAATTAAGCACTATATGCTAACTGCAATATATTTTGCTAGTATAGACTTATTCAATCATGCATGATCCCTTTAACTTCAGCAGCACAGGGCTTGAAGCAAGCACAGGTCCAAGCAAAGGTCTTTGCAAGTCTGATTCCAATGTTATAAATAGAGTGGATTTCAATAGTGCTTTTTGAATCTGAGAATATTCACATGCTGCAAGAAAATACCCAAATTTGAAATTCCAGCCCATGTCATGTTCACCAGATTCATTGTTCATTCTCCGTTTGTTCTGTTAGGCACTTTGGGACATAAACAACATGGTCTGCAAGTGACCAGTCAACAACTTACACAAGCTGTCGAACAATCAATGAATGAATGAATGCACAAAAAAACAAAAACAAATGAACAGTACTTCCTGCAAACTTTCAAAAATGAACTTTTTTAATCCAGACAACAAATTTACTTCAAATCTGAATATTCAAATACAGCAAATTTGAGTTTTGAAGTTTGCTTCAAATATTCTCTTTATCCCTACTGACAGACTTCTCAAGACACTAACTGGTTCCCCACTTAGCTGCTATCTGCCTAAGCTTCTAGACCAGAAATTCCCAAAGTGTGGGTTGGAATTGGGGTCACACCTCTGCAGATAATGTTCTAATACTGATTGATAGTTGATGTACTTTGCACATCTTTGTTGTTCCACTGGGGTTGTTAGATTACATTTAAGTCTTAAAATAGGGTCACGTCAGCAAAAAATTGAGGATCACTGTACAAAGCAGCCTGCAACCTAGCTCCACTTACAAACCTTAGATGCTTAATCCTTTCAAATAAGGTATCCAGGAGCTTCAAGCACTACATACCACTTTAAAAATCTCATGAGCATCTACACTGGTATTACTTAGATGCCCAAGTGGTATTTAAAAAGCTGAGTGCCTTTAAAAAGCTGATGCTTATATTATAACTAAATTCCAAATCCCTGTAGCAAATTTGCCAAAACATTGGTTGTAAACAGAGCCAGAAGCTCTGGATTTGCCCCCCATCACTCCCACAAGATCCAGGAGCACACCATGCAGAGCTGGCCAGCCAAACCTGGGTCAAAGGCCAGGTCGTGCTGCTGTCAACCTGTTGGGAGGGACCCACAGGGCACCTCTGTGCATGTCTGTCTGTTACGGCATTCACCACCACAGCATTGTGGACAACTGTCTAGAGCATCACTAGGGCAACCAACGAGTGCCACGCAGAGCAGGCCTGCCAAACCTCTGGCAGTGGACAAATGCCATTTGACATTTGATGATGCCAAATGATGAGGAACAATTGCCCATCACCACCTGCTGGAACCTCCCTGACAGAATGAGCGGAACCATTCAACAGCTGTTCTAAGGACCCGTGAAGTTGTGTCATCAACACGTCAATATCAACTGTATCAAAGGCCACTGAAAGGTCTAACAGGATCAGGACCCCTCCTGCCACTCCCAAACACTGCCTCCGGGTCCTGCCATCAGCGCGCTGTCACTGCCAGGTATGCTTGCAGCACGTTTCTGCTCAACCACAGGATGGTGGTGAAGTGGACGGTGGCACCCCCAGCCTCTGCCAGCTGCTCCCTCACCCGTTCCTTTAAATCCCGGTACAAGACTGGCATCACCCGCCGACTCAGGGTGGTGCACAAGGGCAGCTTAAACTGGGGGGCCAGGAAGCCATCAGGCACCTAAACCCCATATCCCCGACCACTGACAAGGGCTGCCCATCAAGCGCAATCATTTCCCCCAACTTGCACGTGACTTTCAGTTGAAAGCCACGCCACCCTCCACATCCTGCAGCTGCTGATTGACTTGGCAGCTACCCCCACGCCAGCTCCTCCATGGTGCGCTGACACTTCTGGGTCTCAACTGGCTGCTGCTGCTGCACCATTGACAGTGCCGATGGGAGGGGCAGAACATGGTGGCAACACAGCTCTGGGAAGGACGTGTGGCCGGCACTGTCCAAAGTGGCCAGGGGTCTGTTGTCCTGCCCACCAACGAATCTCCCCAGCGATCGGGTGTTCTCTATGGTGGGGGACATTTGCTCGCTGCACCGCCTGAGACTGGGGGCCAAGTTGGTGGAGCAGTTGCTTTTCAGCAAGGTGAACCTTCCGCTGCTGGGATTCCCCGAGCTGCCCCTGGACATGGATTGATGCTGCAGTGGCACACGCCATCCCATGCCAGTGGCAATCTTGGAACGGGGCTCCTCCTCAATCTGGGCTGCTGCTACTGAGGTGCTGTCCCTTCCTCCCAATGCCCGGCGCCCACCCGGTCTGTCTCTCTCTCTCACTAGACGGCCTCAGCCGGCCTATCTGACTGACCTCATGATGCCGGGTGGCATTTGGAAGCTGTAAGCCTGCCAGTCCGCCTCTGGCTAGATGATCTCGGCCCGCCTATCTGACTGGCTCTCTCTTGCACTGCACAGTCTTCGCCAGCCTATCTGACTGCCCTGCCAAGGTCCCAGCCTGCCTTCCTTACTGCCTCTCATGCCACGCTGCCTGTCTGCCCGCCCTGGTTGCCAAGCTTGAACCTCAGCCTGCCTTCTGCTGCTCATGCCACGCTGCCTGTCTGCTGATGCTGGTGCAGAAGATGGAATGGGCCCCTGCTGGAGCACTCCACCCCTGTGTACCTATACATTCTCCAGGTATATGTCCCACCCCCCAGACTTTTGATCCATGGTGAGGCTGCACTTGCTGCACCTATTTTAGTTATGCCCCAGACTGGGAGCCCAGTACAAGATAACAAAACCCATTCCTGTACTTGGCAAAAAGGTACTATTGGAGGGTATGAACTAGGGAAATCCTGACAGAAGAGGTAGGTTTTCAGGAGGGATCTGAAGGCCAGGAAGGAATGATACTCCATGTTTTATTTATGTTGCTCTCCTTGCTGAGGAAAGATGCCTTTTCATATTTTGAGGGGAGTTGAAAGTTGGTGGGCCTGTGTTCACTAGGCTCTGAAAGGCACCAAACAGCATGAAACAGTTTCCACCCAGGGTTTACTTTATTCAGGGCCTGTTTAATAACCAAAACTCACATGCAACAAACAAACCCCCAGAGTCCAAACCGGGTTCCTGGCTCCAAGCTGAGCCCTCTGGCTGTTCCTCAAGCTAGGAGCACCAGCATTCCCTCAAACAGCCTCCTTTGTTCTGGGTTAGCAGGGTTTAAATAGCCCCTGGTCCCTGCCTTATCATTTGATTTGCATGAATCAGATCTAGGAGGAAGCTGTCCAGTAGACTGCTATAAGAGTGGATGAGGAGATTACATGAATATAAATAATAGAAAGATCTTTATAAAATAATCAACTTCATTTGATTAGGAAGGGGTTATATAAAAGCTCGTTAGAGTTGAGTTATAAGGGGAAGATATATGAATGCTGGGGAAAGAGTCAGGCACATAAAAATATACAATGTTGTCTGTTTTTCCTGTTATCATAAAAGGAAGGGATTTAAACAACAGAAAGAAACTTGAGGTAACATGTTTCTCTCTTTTCAAGATCAACAACTCATCCTAATGAGGATTAATCTTAGGACAGCCTCCCCAGATCTTCTTTGCTTCAATTCCCAAGTTGAATATATTTCCATATTTGATCTGCATTAATACCAAAATCCTCCTGAAGTTTCTGGAAAGATTTACATGCTTTATTACCAGATAAATCCACTATGATTATGTACTGTATGTTTATTCTTCTTTAAAATTCAATAAATATTTAGTTTTAACAAAGGAAAGCAAAAGAGAAGGAACAAAAAAAAGGTGCAATAGGACAAGAGAAACTCAGTCCGTGGATTGTCAGCTTCATTTGCTATTCACCACTACTGAAACAGTTATCCACATACAATCCACAGTCACTCTAAATGGCAAAGCTCATAGGAAACCCCTGAATACCAAAATTTGTATTTACAAGACAGAAATTGATAGTTCCCCCCACCCCCACTACAGTTGTTTTATTTATGTGCTACAGCACCAGATGCATAAAGGTAAGATCAAAAGGCAACACTACAGACAACAAGGCAATGTTGAGGTGGTAGTTAGTGACAAGGGACAGGAAAGGACACATAACTGACTTGCAACATTCATAATCACAACCAATAGCTGAACCTCAAAAGGCTGGCGGATTTGATTTTGATAAGCACTGTAAAGTTCAGAAGTTTATTCATTTATGCCTAACCTCATTATAGCTTGAGAAATGCGGCTGGAAATCGCTCAGAAAATCTCTGTTTCTCGCAGACCAGCCTATCTCATGCTTTTAGTGAACCTCTGACTCCTTCTAGCAGATGTTTAAAGGGCTGTGAAATGAAAAATAATTCCAAATGATTTTACTTTGTACAGGAAAACTATTAAAAGTGATGTCTGGTTTCTAGTAATCTTTTATACAGATCTTATCTGGTAGTTACTGCCACAGCCAAATTTAATCTGGTCATTTGGATGCCTATGAACCATTCAGTTATCTGTTTAACTGAAGTATGGTAACATCTGATTTACAGGATATGTTAATTATTGTTGATGTAACGTTTTTAATGTGACAACTGATGTAACCTTTTATTACTGACCCATCACTATGGGTACTAAAACCAGACGTGACAACAGCCTGCTTAGGCCCACGGACCACTTTCACATGTGGTTCCTGGCCTCCAGATGTTGACCCAGGGTATCCCAGGTCACGATTGTGGCTTACTCAAGCTCTTACTTCCATGGCCAGCTGAGGTAACAGCCCAGGCTAGGGCCCACCAGACCAGGGCAAAGAAGGCCGTCCCGGAGCTTGAACATCTGGCTCCAGGCTGGTCTGCCAGCCCAAACCACCTGCACTATGGCCAGCTGCAATGGTGGCCATGATTGGCTGCCATGGATGCCTGTCATGATGGGGGACTGGGTGCTGGGCGCAGTGTGGGAGCGGACGGATGTCCCCACATTCTCTGTTCTCCCTGCTCCTGAGCTGTGCTGCCATTGGCCCGGCTGGGAGCATGTCTGTTCTGTGCTCTGGCAGGTGCGTGGCCTGACAGCCCAGGACACGGTAGCCCAGCCTTCATGTGAGACTTTACCCGATGTAGCAACACACACACCTGTGTTGCACACCACCCTTTAGTGGTGGCTTCAATGTACATTGCCCTCAGGTCTTGTGAAGATAGCACTCTAGTCGCCTCAGGAAAAAGAGTAGGAAAGCTCTGGGGTTATACATACCCAGGCTGTGGGAGCGGGCTGTCGTGTGTGTGTGTGTGTGTGTGTGTGTGTGTGTGTGACTGGGTTCTGTTCTGAACTGGGGAAGGTCCAGTCAGGGGGCTCTATCACACACACTCTTAGGGAGTCAGACTAAGAGAAAAGAGGTAATCTCTTCTGAACTGGGGAATCTCCAGTCAGTCAGCTCTTATTTTTATTCGCTCTTACTCACAGAGAGTCTGACAGGAGGAGTCTGTACTGAACTGGAGAAGATTCAGGCAACTCCTTATACAACCCTCCATCCACAACACACATTTAACCCACATATTCATCCATGCTCACAAACACTCACACACAAACATACACATACACTGACTTTTAATACTCACCTGAACTAGGGACAGTCAGGAAAATGTTTTGTTATTACTAACTAAATTCCATGCATTGGCCAAAAGTTGGGAGAGTCAAATTCTTGTTGTTTATGCAATTGCTGTATTGTTATGATTGTATTCACTTAACCATATAGTCTGTGGTTCTCAGTTAAAATTTTGTGGACAGTGTTTCATTTTTGGGTCAACCTTGACAAGGTGGTGAATAGAATAGAAACAAATCAGGGCTTCACCTCAAACCTAGATAGAGTCCTGATGGGAACCCTTAGCCTTTGGGGTGGGGGTTCCTTTTCACTGTGCCACCACCTAGTCTGTTTGATTTGGGAGTTTTTCTTTATGTTCTCTCCCTCTCTTGTCCTGTGTGTAGCCATGCCTGCCAGCTCCCTGATTGACCCCAGAACCTAGCCTGCTTAAAGGGGGGGCTGAGAGCCACAGGAAGCTGGTGGAGCATCAGTTTCTACTAACTCTTACTGCTATTACTACTCTGGCTCACACTCTTAGATCTTTCTCCACTCAGGTTGTATCTCTCCTTAGTATTAGTTTGCTTAACTGTGTTCTTTTCCCTTGTTCTTCTTTTTCCCCTCTGTGTTCCCTCTTTCTTGTTCCCCTGGTCTCCCTTGTTTAGTACTGTGCATGTTTGTCTCCCTTGTAGTTTGTTACATCTCTTGCTTCCCCTGTAGTTATAATTGGTATCTTGCTGTGTGTGCTGCCTCCCTCCCCATTAGCACACCACCTGTTCCCTCTTACCTTAGTCCTTAGTCCCTTGTTGTGTACCCTGTCTCCCACCTTGCTTAGTAGTTTGTTCCCTTTCATAGTTCCTTGGCCTTTGTTTAGTTCCTTGCCTAGTGCCTTGTTTCCTTAGATTCCCCATAGTTCCTCCCTCAGTGTCTTGTTCCCCTTTTATAGCTCCTTGGCCTTGGTCAGTTCCTTGACTAGTGCCTCGTTACCCTCCATGGTTTCCTTAGGCTCCTCATAGTTCCTTCCTCAGTGTCTTGTTTCTCCTTCATTTCTTCCCATTGTCCTAGTGGTTCCTTGTTATGTGTGTTTTCTGCCTTTTGTTCAGTGTCTGGTTTGTGTTTTATCCCCTTACAGAGCCTTCCTGTCCTCATAGTTACCATAGCCCTTCCTTCCTCTTAGGGCATTTATAGACGATCCCGCTTACAAGCGGGATTGTTAAATGCCAGCATTCCCCCCCCCCCCCCCCAGGGAACCTGGAAGTGCGGTGTGAAGCCGGCACTTCGGGGATCCGCGTCTGAGGGGGCAGGATCGCCTGCCCGGTCAGACGCGGGGTAAGATTATTATTATTATTATTAACAAACATTTATATAGCGCCAGCAGTGTACCTGGCACTTTACAAAGTAATAAAATAGACATGGTCCCTGCCCCTAGGGCTTACAATCTGAGAGACAGGAGCTGGGGGAGAGACATAGGAAGGGGAACAGAGGGAGAGACAAGGGGTCTAACATTCATGACGATGCGAGGTCTCAAGTGCACGTACTTGGCTTGGTTACGATGAGAAGATCCTGGCTCAAGCTTTAGACGAGCTTAAAAAAAGGCGGCTGATCAAAGGATCAGCCTCCTTTCTTGTCTCGTCTATAAACGCCTTTAGTATCACCTGCTTGTTTTGGGTGTTGCCCTTTCCTTTCTAAAGCACCTGCATCTCTGTGGTCTTCTTAACTACTGCCTGCCTATCTTGTTATACTTACTGTCTGGTTTAGCTTGCCTAGCTAGCCCTCTCTGCCTAGTTCCCCAACCCTTCCTCATATCGTCTAGTCCTTGTTTTGTCCTATTACCCCTTGTTGACTTCTGTATCTTCCTGCTCTTAGCTCCATTCTCTCATCTCCTTCCTGACCTCGATAGCCATTCTCTGAGGCCAGTTTACCTGGCTCTGAGCATTCAGTCTCCTGGCCATTGGCGAATGGCTACGAGGTTTCCTTTTGCTGCACCCTTTACTGTTTCCTCAGCCTTTCCCTTCTCCCTGCTTGCCCTGCTCTTTACCCCTTCCCTGGCTCCAACCTCAGGTCCCTAACACACGAGAGTTGACTTCATCTCAACCTTGCCCCCTGCAACAAATTTTAATTGTGAGCTCATTAGCATGCAACAGATACTATCTAAATATACAGTATATTTATCTTCCTTATGACTTTCTCTTCTTGTAAAGTATGTCTTTTTTGTCTCCTCCCCCTTTATTGCTGCCTCCTCTTAAGATGATCAAATCTGTCCACATCCAGATACAGAGATATGGTGAGGTATAGGCAGAACCCGTATTAAGTCAGACATCTAAATATTTATTTCTAATTTATTTATTTATATATTTATTTATTTTATTTCTAAAACTTATATGCTGCCCCCTCCTGTCTCAGGCATCTCGGGGCAGCTCACAGCATTTTAAAACATATTAAAATATACAATAAACAACAATTAAAACAATAAATTAAAACCCATCCCTACCCACCCTAACCCAACCCACCCACCCCACCTCCCTCAGGAAAGGCCTGGCGGAACAGCCAGGTCTTACAGTGTCTGCGGAAAGAGGGAAGGTCAGTAATCAAGCGGACCTCCAACGGGTGGGAGTTCCACAGCTATGGTGCAACTANCCCATCCCTACCCGCCCTAACCCAACCCACCCAACCCACCTCCCTCAGGAAAGGCCTGGCAGAACAGCCAGGTCTTACAGTGTCTGCGGAAAGAGGGAAGGTCAGTAATCAAGCGGACCTCCAACGGGTGGGAGTTCCACAGCTATGGTGCAACTACGGAGAACGCCCTCCTCATGGTGGACACCTAGGAAACCCGGGGGATCCCGAGGAGGACACTCCCGGCCAACCACAGGGACCGATTCAGGACCCAGAGAGTGAGGTGGTCCCGCAGGTAGGTGGGGCCCAAGCCATTTTGGGCTTTAAAGGTTAACACCAACACCTTGAATTGGGCCTGGAAAATTATCGGCAGCCAGTGAAGAGAACAGAGCACTGGTGTAATGTGCTCGCATCGTCCCATCCCAGTCAAGAAATGGGCCTCCGCATTCTGCACCAACTACAGCTTCTGAATCAGCACCAAGTGTGCATTGCATGTAGAGTGCATTGCAGTAATCCAGTCTCAAGGTAATAAAAGCATAAATGATTGTGGCCACATCTGAGTTCGAGACATACGACCTAAGCCGACCCACCAGTTGTATCTGGCGAAATTCCCCCTTCACCACAGCCTCCACCTGGGCATGCAGGTGAAGCTGCAGGTCCAGGAACACCCGCAGACTCCGGACCTGCGAAACCAGAGGAGGATGGACCCCATCGATAATGTGGGCCACTACTCCCTGCCCGGCCCGCCCCACAACCATCACCTCCATCCTGTCAGGATTTAGTTTCAGGCAGCTCACCCTCATCCAATCCCGCACAATCGACAGACACCAGGTAAGCACTGAGACTGCCAGGCCTGAGTCAGAGGAAAATGAGAGATATAGCTGAGTGTCATCAGCATATTGATGACACCTCAACCCAAACTCCATAACAACCTCCCCCAAAGACTGCATGTACACATTGAACAAGAGAGGGGATAAGGTGGAACCCCACACAAGAGGCCTCGGGGGGGAGATGAAAAATTCCCCAGGACCACACGCTTAGTTCTCCCAGCCAGGAAAGAGCAGAACCATTCAAGAACAGTCCCGCTAATCCCTGCCCGGTCCCGCAGCCGAGTCACCAACCCATGATCAACGGTATCAAATGCAGTCAAGAGATCTAACAGGATCAACAGGGTCAAGTGACCCTGGTCCAACTCATGGGAGAGGTTGTCAACCAAGGCTACAAGCGCAGTCTCCATGCCATAACCTGGACAGAAGCCCAACTGTGAGGGATCAAGAAAATTGACCCGGTCCAAATGCCCCTGAAGCTGCCAAGCAACCACCCGTTCAATAACCTTCCATAAAAAGGGAAGGTTAGAGACTGGCCGATAGCTGGCCAGGGCACCAAGTGCAAAGATGGCTTATTGAGCAGGGGCCGCACTACCACCTCCTTGAGACAATTCAGCACCCTGCCTTCCCTAAGGGAGGCATTGACGATCCCTGCCAGCAAAAGCCCCAACGTCTCCTGGATAGCCTTAACTAGCCAAGACGGGCATGGATATAACTCACAATAGGTGACTCACACAGTCCCAAGAGCATCCCCCACATCTGAGGGCAACACAGCCTGAAACTCATCCCACAAAGGAGGATAGGATAGGGCTTCTACTGCCTCTGACCCGTCCTCTGCTAAAGAAGTTTCATCAAAATCGTGGTGAATTTGAGCACTTTTATCCACAAAGAAGTCCACAAACAAATCACAGCATTTGATGATTCTAAGTCCAGCCGGAGGGAGGCCAGACTGACCAGCCCCCTCACCACCCAGAACAGCTCAGCTGGGTGGGACTTAGCGGATGCAATGAGGGCAGCAAAGAAAACCTTCTTTGCTGTCCACACCACAGTGGCATAGGTTCGTAACCAGACTCTATGCCACAATCGTTCAACTTCAGCACATGAGTGATGCCACCGTCACTCTAAACACCACCCTTCATGCTTCATCTGCCATAGCTCCTCCACATACCATGGGGAGCTGAGTTGTCAGCATTTAGGGAGCGGATGCCTGGGGGCCACACGGTCGATGACCTCATTCAGCATGGAATTCCACATAGACACGAGGCCATTGAGGGAGCGGCCATTGAGGTCAGAGGAAACATCCCAGAGAGCTAACTGGAACCTTTCTGGTTCCATAAACCTTCAGGGGCAAGCCAACCTAACTGGTTCCACACCCTCCCGGGGGCCAACATGTACCAGGATACCCACCTGGAGGAGATAATAATCCATCCATGACAAGGGCACTGTTGACACCTCCCCAACTAATGGATCCCCTGCCTCAAGGCCTGTGCAAAATATCATATCTATGGTATCTCCTCCAGTATGTGTGGGGCCCACTACTCTCTGAGACAGGCCCATGGTTGACATGGCGGCCATGAACTCACACTCTGCCCCTCCAAGACTAGCGGTGGCATGAATATTGAAGTCCCCCAGAACTATCACCCTGGGGGACCGCAAGACCACCTCCGACACCAGCTCAGTCAGTGCGGGCAGGGAGGCTGCTGTACAGGTGGGTGCCCGGTATATCAGCAGTATCCCCACTCTGTCTCCAGCCAAATTTAATACCAAATGAAGAGCCTCCACACCCATGACAGGTTGAATAGGAAATCTCCTCACAAACCGTATCCTTAAAAATAATGCTACACCGCCCCCCACCCCACCCCACCCCTGTCCCTCCAGCCATGACTGATGCTGCATGGAGTACCCGGCCAGAACAAGGTCAGCCAATATAGGCCCTGACTCAGTATCCAGCCAGGACATGTGAGGTCAGTCGCCTGGTCCAGGATCACCTCCCAGACCGTAGATGATTTATTAGCCACAGGCCTCACATTTACCAGCATCAAATCGAGACCCAGGGTCCTCTGATCCCCGATCACCTCACCGTCTGTCTGGGGGGCAATGAGTGGGACAGATATACAACATCTGTCCCATTTCATGGATCGAACCTGCCTCCCAGAAGAACCATAATTCTTCTGGCCCAGCATGACCCCTATGGCTGCAGACCCACCCCTCCCCCAGTCCACTCCTCCAACACCACCCCCAGAGGCTGCTCTGCCAACCCACCGAAGGAGATCCCCCCTATCCTCCTCTGCCACCAGAGGATCACACACACCCCATCCAAAGGGCTACACCCCTCCATCACACCAAGGGGGTCAGCCCTTCCCTCCCTAACCCAATCCTCATTAGAGCTGAAGTGAATATTTGTACAAATGAATAAATCTATTCAATTTGTGCTGTTCAATCCAAAACAGGTACAACAGATAATAACTGTTATTTATGTTTTGCCAGTTATCTGTTTTGGATATTTCAGTTTGGTTACTTTGTTTTGGCACTGTTAGCACTATTATGCATGAGCAGCAGCCAAAATGAACTAACCAAAATAGTGAAATAACCAAACCAAAATACATGATATAAATGAAATAAACAAAGCAACTGAAATGGAAAAACAGAATAAACAGATCTACAAATACCCATTTTGTGTTTTGAATATTATTCAAATAGATATCCAAAAATGCACAAGAATAGCCATAAATACAAAATCCACTATTTGATTCAGCTCTAAAATTCCTTTCAAATCACTAGTGACCATACAATAGAAGGAACAGTTTTGTAATGGTTAGAGAATAGACTTCTGACTCGGCCTGTAATTTCTGTGGAACCAGTTAGCTACTGCTATGGAATCTATGGAAAGAGGACTTAGGGTAAAAAGAAACATGACACAGGCCTGCTATGGCTCGCCTGGGCCAGGGACTCACTTGCACACGTGGTCCCGCATCACTAGATGTGGACCTGTTACTCCCCTAGGTCAGGTAGGTAGTTAAGGCGCCCATTCTGGGCCAAGGGATGCCCATGAGGGCCAATACATCTGTTCAGCCCTGCCATCCCTGCTGCGGGGTGGGAGCTGCAGTGGCTATGTGCCATGGCTGCCTGTCATGAAGGAGGCAGGATGCTGGGAGGTAGGGTGCAGAGGTACAGGTCATGCAGGGGGTAGGGACAGTCACCCACAAATTTGCTGTGTTCCACCTCCCTAACTGGAGCATAGGGATGGCTCTCCAAGTTTCCGGGGTAGCAGGGACGTCTGTGCCGTTCCACCTGATGGCCTGGGGAGTGGCAGCCCCGCTTTTCTGACCCACCATGGGTTACACCAGGGAGTCGCCTCATTGCCTGGATGTATTTTTTCACCCTTAAAGTTTTCTTCAGGGAGTGTGGGCCTCAGCCTCCAAAAAGAAGCAGGGTGTAGACCTGAAGCGAGAGCAGGTGCTCTCATTCTGTCCAGAAATACTGAACTGCAAGGAGGAAATCAACCAATATTTTCCATGATTTTCTGCTATTTTCTACTATTTTGGTCATTTCTGGTAGTTTCTGGTACTTTGGGGTAATTTCCAATATTACCAATAATACTGGAAATTACACAAAAAAAACAATACCAGAAACTACTGGAATTTTTTTAAATGGTGGGAAATAGCAGAAAATCATAAAGAAATGTAAAAAATGCCAGTAGATATCCTCCTTGCATGAATGAAGGTAAAATTGCTGTTTCCGTTAGAAACAGCACTTGCCAAGATTTCTTGTTTCAGCTCTTGCAGGATGCTCAGTCAACAAAGACCACAGATCATTCAAGATCCACAGAAAGTCATGACTCAGCAACCATGGGTATTTTCAGATGTTACGTGGGCCTTTGGCCCCGTACCGGCACCACCGGCTTCGTTCCCCACTGGGGTCACCCCGTAACGGCACAACAGACGTGCCGGGGGGATCCCGGCGGGGAAAGTGGGAGGGGCCGCATGGCGCAATGTGTGGCCGCATGGCCCCGCCCCCTCCACGCACCCCGCCACCCGCCCTCCAAGGAGACGGGCGGGCGGCGGGGCCAATGCGGCCGCCACGGCCGGCCGAACGTGCCACGGCCTGGGATCCCGCCGGGGATCCCGGGCCGTGGCGCTCGGCCAGACGTGACTTTTCCTTGGTCACGGCAAGGGGTCCGTTTGACCACGCTTCCCGGGACCTTCCCCCGGCTAGCCCGGGAAGCGTGGTTCAAACGGACCCCATGTGAGGATTGACCGTGGCCAACATCTGGCGCGCCGCGAACAAACGTATGGGACATGGTGAACGCAGGTGGGTATTCACCATGGTTCACCGTGTTCACGTAACGTCTGAAATCACCCCATGTCAATGGGTGTGTGTTCAATCTCTGTCCTAGCCAAAGGGCTCTTTCTGCTCTTGGAAGCAACTGTTCCTGATACTTTCCCGTCATCTCCATATTTAAAGGGGAGACAATTCCATAGGCCCAAGACCCACACAAAGGCCCCACATATAGGAGGGTGGAATTCTGACAAAGGAATACGACTACACAGATCAAGAGAATTTGGTCAGGTTGTGTTGTTCTGCGATTACATTCTTTAGCTGTAATAATTTGCAAGCATATTCCAACTATTTAGTTTATCAACATTTTAAAAGTACCTCTGCGGCCTGCATAAATCCCAAGTCACACAGTAAAACCCTGAGACTTGGAATGCATGTCTTCAGACTACACGCACAAACCTAAAAACTGCAAGGATTCCTACACATGGCATAGTGCTGCCTGAAGTAGTGTCATCCTGTCACGAAATATGCAGTAAGTAAATAGTTTATTGTCTTGACCATTAGGTCATAACAAGTACAAAATACAAATTACCTTTTGTTTTGCCCCATGTATGCTAGGCTGCATGCTGAGGTTTTTGGGACCTGGTTCGCGGGCAAAGACCACTGGGAGCCTCTCCTCTGTATCTCCTTTTTGCTGGCAAATACTAATAAAAATATAACCCAGCAAGTAGCAGTATTTGCATTCAGGCTCGTAGTTGAAAGAAAGAAATTTGCTGAGGCAAATAAATCTTCCTCATAGGAGCGACCGCTAGATCATGCACCTTAGGCACAATATCCCAGTGCCTACCTTGCATGACATATGCCTACTCCAAGACTTCCTTTATGTAACCTTCACTTTTTTGTTTCTTCTTTTCCTGAGTGAGCACTTTCACTCTCCACTGCCCCTCCCCCCTTTACTAAGTGGCATGTGTGTGACCCTCCACTAAGTGACAGGAAGCTGACAATGCCATTGTTTTTCTAGCTCTGTTCACAAGGTGATTCGTGTCATGATCCTGTGAGTACCTAGTGTTGGAGCTAGCCATTCTACATCAACATGGGTTCCACTGAACTAAATGTGACTCACATCCACACTAAAAGTTATCTGTGGAACTATATACCCTGAGAATTATGCTGCTCTGCAGCAGAAAAAACTCTTTGTTGAATTTTTCTGCTGAATAGGATGGATTTTCCTTCAGGTTATAACAAATAATCCAACATTAACCTGAATGTCTCTCCTTGCATTGCTATGATCCTCTCTCCAGTTGCTAAGTACATTGTGTCAAATTCATTGAGTTCTGTAGAGATGCATGATAGAAGAATTTTTCCCACTCAGATCTGAAAGGAAAAACTCCCCTAGTAAGCTACATTTCAATTCAATGTATTTTGTATTCATTTTAAAATAAACAGCCATTTTCAGAGGATTTGGGTTCTATCTGAACAAACGTTACCACCCCTAGTGTTTACAGTCCAGTGCTCTGTATAGTATCCTGCCATGGAGTGCAGGGAACACTGTAAAGGGTGATGCATGCCACATGTTGGCATGAGGGCCAACCTGTGGGTGTGCCGTTGGTTAGCAGAAGGTGAGCGGGGCTACAAGGCAGGAAGGAGGTGAGCATTAACCAGGGGAAGGGAGCAAGAGCAGCAGCCAAGAAGAGTGGCCCCCAGCTAGGAAAGAAGCAAGTGGAGCTACTGGCCAAGAATGGCAAGCACCGTTCAGGGAAAGGGAGCCAAAGCAGAAGCAGGCAAGTGCAGCTTCCAAACCAGGACAGAGGCAACTAAAGCTCCCAACAGCACTCACAGCATCCACAGGGCCAGCCTTAGGGATTGCGAGGCCCAGGGTGGGGGAGAAATTTGGGACCCCCTTCTGCTCTGTCTGGGGGTGGCCCAGCTCGGTCTTGGGGTGCTTCCTGGGCCTGGACTTGGGGACAGGAGGAGGGGGGGACTCCCCTTTGCCCATCCATTTTTCGGAAGAGACAGGGCACTTACCTCATCCGCGACTGCCACCACTACACCAACCATGACTCCGCCGCCACTGGCCTGGGCCCCACGCCTGATCCCGACTCCACCACCATGCCGCCACTCCCAAATCTCCCGCCAATTCCACTGCACCTGCTGCTCCCATCTGACCACCTCTGCTCTGGTCCTGACTCCTGCGCCACCACCACGTCTGCCTCCTGCCACCACCAACTCTGCCACTGCTGCTCCCACCTCCAGTCCAGATCCGTCACGCTGCCAACTCTGTCACCACACAAGCCACTGCTCTGCCCATTCCCTTCATCCAGCATGTGTTCCCACCTGCCAGCCTGCCAGGAAGTTGCATAAAGCAAAGGGATGTGGAGGAGGAGGAGCCAGAAGCTGAGAAGTGCAGCGAATAGCTGGAGCCAGATCACGTGGGCTGTGGGGGCTGGGAGGAAGGAGGAGTAGGCAGCATGGGTGGGTGGCGGCGTGGCCCTGTGGCTGTGCCCCTCTAACAGACAGGCATGCAGCACCATTGCATGCCATGCCTTTCCCCCCCCCAAAAAAAAACAGGCTGAGGCCACAGACCAGCGGTGGGTGGACCCTCGTGGCACAGCAGCCCCGCCGGGCCACTGCCCCCCCCCAAAAAATATTTTTAAAAAAAAAAAACTGGTCCAATGCAGGGCCCCCCCAAGCGGTGGGGCCCGAGGTGGCTGACCCTAACCGCCCCACAGTATGGCCAGCCCTGAGTACACATCAGGGGAAAGGAACCAGAGCAACAGTCAGTGATAGCCCCACATGTGAGTGTACATGTCCATACTTGCCCATGTACCATGTGTTAGGTTTCAGAACTCACAGGTTGTGGGCGAATATAACATCCCACAGCTCACAACTGGGGCTATAGTCCTGTTTGTTATCACCAGGGTTCCTAGATTTCTCTGCCAAAAAATTGGAAATTCTCTGGGGGGGGGGGAAACCCTAAATTCTCTGATTAAAAACACCAAAATCTGCATTTTTCAGTTGTTAAAATTAGAAAGTGTTTATTGCAAATTATTCATTTTTGGTGACAATTTGATGCACCAGTTGCCACTGCCACTCAAATAACAAAATTAAGCAATATCCCACACCAGCCAGCCCTGGCAAGGAACCCAAGTCTCTTCCTCTGTGTTTGTGTGAGGAGGGGGTGCCGCTCCAACACAGAACTCAACATTCCTCTGCCTCACCAACAGCTAAATACGGCTGTGTTCTCACACCAAATTTCTTCTCTCGAACGCAGGTGCACACCAGAACCTCCACAGAGCTCCCATCTCCTTTAATTTTCCACTGCTGCCATGTCAACTATTGCCCTCTATTTCAAAACAATAGGCCAAAGCCTTTCAGTTTAAAATTGTCTTGCTAATTTTATCTGTAGCTTCAGAAGCAAAACAAAGCAAAAAGGATTACTGACATTCATAGTAATTTATCATAAGGAATTCTGTAGCACTCAACTAAGATGAGATAAAAATCAAACCCTGTATACTACAGGTGCGATACTCCAAAGTAATTGCAATCCCACTGTCATTACTATTCATAAACATCTATCTATAGTTAGAAAGATGAAGTGGGGACATCAGAAAAGTAATCCAAAATCGAAAATTAAAGAAGATGCAGTTCACAGTTAAATGGAATGAGTTGAAAATACAATCTGAGAAAATACAGCACTCATTTCATGCCCGTTATATGGGTGTCTATATGTAAGATATGATTATCAAATTACATCTGAAATGCTAATGTCTCTCTATTACATCCTGTTAGATGGGATGTAAATCACAGTATAACATCTTATAATTTTCTGAGATACTGCACCTGCAAAATATTCAAGGTGAGATCCTTAGGGTGCATAATATTTGCACTAACAGCTAGCACAAGCACAAGTCCCATTGAGCAGTTCCACTAGTTGGCTAGTGTTGTGCTAGCCAAATGCCTATTTCCAAACCTTAGGAGACTGGGTTTAAGGCCTGTTAGGGTCAGAACATAAGAAGTGCCATACTGGGTCAGAGCAAAGGTCCATCAAGTCCAGCACCTGTCTCTGACAGTGGTCAATTTCAGTAGCAAGGAAGAAGTTCCCAACAAGTTACAATGAGGCAATCCATTCCCTGTTGTTCACCTCCAGCTCCCAACAGTAATAGTTACATTCCCCAAATCTAGCTGGCTAATAGCTGCTAATGGACGTAACCTCCAGAAACTTATCCAATCCTTTCTTAAATTCAGCTATACTACTGACCTTGACCACATCATCTGGCAACAAATTCCACAACTGAATTGTGCATCCGATGAAAAAATACTCTCTTTTATTTTTTTAAATCTGCTACCTATTCGTTTCATGGAGTGACCCCTAGTTCTAGTTCTAGTCCTAGTCAAGAGGGCAAATAACCATTCCCTATTAACTTGTTCCACACATCACTCATGATTTTATAAACTTCTATCATATCCCCTCTCAGTCATCTCTTCTTCAAGCTGAAGAGCTCCAACCTATCCAGCCTCTCTTCATACAGGAGCCATTCCATACACCTTATCATTTTTGTTGCCCTTCTCTGTACGTTTTCTGTTTCTACATCTTTTTTGAGATGGAATGACCAGAATTGCACACAATATTCAAGTTGCAGTCACCATAGATTTATATAGTGGCATTATGATATTTTCAGTTTTATTCTCTATTCCCTTATGAATAATTCCTAACATTCTGTTTGCTTTTTTGACGGCCGCCACAAACTGAACTGAAGATTTCAATGTATTGTTCACAATGACTCCAAGGTCCTTTTCCTGAGGGGTGACCTTTAATTTAGAACCCAACCTTGTGTACATAAAATTTGGATTGTTTTTTCCTATGTGGATAACTTTGCACTTGTCCACATTAAATTTCATCTGCCATATGCCCAGTCACACAGTATCACAAGATCCTCTTGCAATTCTTCACAGTTCAATCGGGTTTTAACTACCTTGAATAACTTTGTGTCATCTGCAAATTTGATCACTTCTTTAAACAACACTGGTCCCTGTACAGATCCCGACGTGCTGATTATGGGTGCTTTTAGACAAATGGCAGTTCTGCTTCTGCCCACACCAGCCTATTTCACCCCCAGGTTGGCCTGTCCATGTAAAGCCACCCACCAGATATTCAAAGCAGAGCAGGCTATGGATACTCTGGAGCAGCTCCACCATTGGCGCTTTGGAACATTCCGGAGCATACTACATGGAGCAGGCTGGCCAAACACAGGGCAATGACGATATGTGGAGCAGACCCACAGTGCAGCTCCACGCCTTGCCATTCCTTGCCACATTCAGCACCATAGAGTTGCAGGCACCGTACCAACCTAGAGCACTGGGAAAGCGCCCGCAACTCTATGGTGCGGGGGGAGGTGCCACACAGACGCATCACAGCCCAGGGAAACCACATGTCCATCGAAAGCGGACCCAGGCAGGGTTGGAAGTGAGTGGATGCAGAGGTGCACCCCTGGAGTAGCTCCAGGGGTAGGCAGACTCCACGTCCATCTGTTTATACCCTATGAGCCAATGGAATTAGCACATACTATTTCATCTCAGGCCTTGAGGTATCTTTCTACCCCACGCTTTTAGGAAGTGAATATAACTCACACTTATGCCAATTGCTAGCAGGGACCCTATTCACCCAAAGGATCATGTAGTGGTTTTTATTGCTATAATGTACACTGTACAGATGACAAAAGAAGTTGAATGTAAATATGTCATCTTCTGTCAAAGAAATGAAAGTGCTTTATAATATACTGTAACCAAGTAATCTTGCAATTATTTAAGGTTATATTTTTCAAAGCAAAAACTAGCAGTTAAGTATATAGCTTTCATGGACAGTCAATGTAAGTTAGATACAAGTGGCATGCTTGACTTTGAAAATCTACCCCTTAATCTTGGCTCGTGCATTCCAATTTGCCCTGTGTAACAGGCATCACCTAGCTTCATTGCCTCAGGAGCATTTTACCATTAATCTTTTCAGGAACAAATTCTTTCTGACTCTCATCCTTTGATTAGAGTAGGGTCAAACTTGCCTAACATCACATCAAAGCATTTGAACTCAAAGCAATAGATAAAGATCATGCATGACCCTGGTACATTTATCATATCTAGTTCAAGAAATTTTATCCAAATCCCATTAGGGAAAGGGAATAAAAAAGAAATGCCTACTCAATGTGATCAAAGGCCTTTTCACTCTTTAATGAGAGAATTATGTTGCCATTCAAGACTAATTCACTACAGCTACAGTCCTCATAGCGGTCTGCCAGTTCATGCTCCATTCACTTTAATTAAGCTTGTGCTGAAAGAGTACTTTGAGGATCTTGATTATTATTAACAAACATTTATATAGCGCCAGCGGTGTACCTGGCACTTGATAACAATGGGAAAATGATTTATCATTGCTACCAGTTATGTGGGGATCTCTTTCAGCTCAAACACTGAGGCATTTTACTATTTATATTGTTAAAGGAAAGCACATTAAGTAATCATCATATATAATCAGAACTATGTCTATGCTTGGAAATCTTCCTTGTTCAGCAAATTCAAATACAGTTGCACAATTGGATAAGATTTTCTGTCTGTATTAAGGAGAGAAATTGGCTAGTAAGAACAAGTATGCTTTTGATATCTTTATCCTATTTATGTATAATAATCTTCAGGGCAGTAAGAAAAGTGAAAGATAAACCTACATAACATACGAAGCTCCTTATTATCTTGCTTAGATTGGACCCCCCAAAAATGATTTATTATGTTGGAAAAATCTTTTTAAGACTACATAAAATTAAGATGGACTGGGCCTTTACCCTGCAGTAAATTTGAAATGACATATTTTACCTCATCTCATTATTTTTCCAGTGATTCATTTGCATAAGGACAGGACTAAACAGTGGGATCTCAGATAGACATATTCCCCAAGTTTTTAAAAGAGGTCAGAAATATAAAGTGGAGACTAGGAAAGGTCACATTCTTTGGCAATGTCTATCATGTTAGTAAGGCTGTATTCCTGATAGAGTACACAGAACTCCTCTCCTCTTTAATCCTTGTATGTTAATAGTAAAAATCTAATTTTATTCATCAGATCTCCTGCGAATTTCCCATTTTAATCCTTTTTAAACCAGCAACCAACTGGTTAAATGTATTTGATGAAGATGAAGAAGAAATAGTTTTTCAAATAGTGCCTAAAACCAGATAATAGAAAGAATTTGGGCACCACTATTCTACATTTTTGCACACATAAATACTTACACAAAGACAATCCCTCGCCCCAAAAATTTACTATTAGAACTGGTGAAGAAATTAATTTTCCCCCTTAAAACTATTGTTTTGTTGAAAATATCATTTCATATTTTTCAAGCTTACACTGAAAATCTGTCTTTTCTCTTTTTTCCAGTTTTCAGCCAATAAAATTCATTTTTTGGCAAAAAATATTTTTCAGGGATATTTCTGTTTTGCCACAAGAAGCATTTTTAACCAGCTCTACTTGCAATTTAAGTATAAGATTATAAACAGGTGACAAGGTGCGAACAAATACATTAAAACTGTGATCTTCCAAGCATACATATGATAACAAGCAGAACCCATGAGACTCTGCCAGCCCATGTGCTTTGAGACCCATAAACCTTGTTCCTAATCATATGATCACCATAGTACTTGGCCTGAAGCCGTATGTGTAGTAGATGGGGATTCAGTGTTTCTAATTGCCTGATTTCATTTATAAATTACAGTTTGTTTTGGAATGTGTTGATATGTTAGAGATTGAAAAGATCATTATTATGTATTTATATAGCACCAGTGATGTACGTGACACTAGTGTACAATCAATAGTTACAGACAGGTCCCTACCCCTAAGAAGCTTACAATCTAAGGAACAAGGGAGGGAAGACAGGGAGAGGTGAACGTCGGGAGAGATAAGAATACATTCATGAGTCTGAGAAGTTGCAGGCACATGTGCTTAATTTAATTACAGGGACCTAGATTCTGAGTGAGAGGGAGAGGACTTAGTTTCATTCATGACAAGCTAGAGAAGGCCTGACAAAAGAGGTGGGTTTTCAC
Source organism: Sphenodon punctatus (assembly GCA_003113815.1). NCBI lineage: Eukaryota > Metazoa > Chordata > Lepidosauria > Sphenodontia > Sphenodontidae > Sphenodon > Sphenodon punctatus. The sequence goes on from QEPC01010320.1 coordinate 1,874,332, forward strand.
AAGGAATTTGAAAGTTGCAGGTGGAGGGAGTAGGGCAAACGTATCCAGTAGGGATGGGACTATCGGCAAATTATCAGTTACCGGTTTTATCGGTATCATATTAATCTGATATCAGATTTATTGGTATATTGGTTTTTTAACATTGCCGATTTTTCAGATCTTTAACATTGCGGCCATTGTTAAAATGGCCACAATGTTAAAGATCAAAAAATTGGCAATGTTAAAAAAATTATATACCGATGCCGATATTATCGGTATTATCGGATTAATCCGATATCACCAATTATCGACATTATCGGATTAATCAGATACCGATAGTCCCATCCCTATTATCCAGGAAGAGAGTTCCAGGCATGAGGGGCAGCAAGGGAGAAGGAGCGAAGATGTTTAGAGAAGCAAGGGGGTTGTGAGTAGGCTAGGGTGCAGGCAGAGGAGGAGTGAAGCTCCCAGGAAGGAGTGTGACAGGATTGCTTAACATAGTAAGACGACAAATAAGAAGTGGCATGATAAAATGATAGATAATAATAATGAATAGCACAGTGGAAACCGAACAGGAGCTACTGTTCTCCCTATCAATCTTGTCTCCTTTATTGTTTAATGTATATATGCAGCCCCTGGGGGAGATCGTGAGAAGATTTGGTGTGTGTTGCCACCAATATGCTGATGACACCCAGCTTTACCTCTCTTTTTCAACCAACCCAGGCCCGGCTGTCTCCATGCTATCCCAATGTTTGGAGGCCCTGGTGACATGGTTATGGCAGAGCAGACTGAAGCTCAATCCCGATAAGATGGAGGTGATGGTGGTAGGACAAGCGGGGGAGGTATTGCCCCCCTTGTGGAGGGGGTGAGCCCCTCCGTGGCCCAGCAGGTTCGGAGTCTGGGGGTGTTGTTGGATGCAGATCTCCACCTAGATCGACAGGTGGATGTGGTGGCGAGGGCGGCCTTCCACCAGTTGTATCTGGCGTGGAGGCTGCGCCCATACATCTCCAGAACCGACCTGGCCACTCTGATCCATGCCTTCTTCATATCGAGACTGGACTACTGTAATGCGCTCTACCTGGGGTTTCCCTTGATAATGACCCAGAGGTTGCAGCTAGTGCAGAACGCGGCGGCCCATCTCTTAACAGGGACGGGCCGACGAGAGCACATAACACCGGTGCTCCGTGCACTGCACTGGCTGCCTGTAGCATGCCGAGCCAGATTCAAGGTGCCGACTTTGATTGATAAGGCCCTATATGGTCTTGGACCTGGATATATCAGGACCACCTCGCCCTCCGCAACTCAGGACGGCCCCTTCGGTCCACCGGGGGTGCTTTCCTGGAGGTTCCCCGTGTAAAGTGGGGACCTACAATGGAGAGGGCGTTCTTGGTGGCTGGACCACATTTATGGAACTCCCTCCCAGAGGAAGCATGGCTGGCCCCGAGTCTGTTGACCTTCCATCGGGCCTGCAAGACATGGCTTTTCTCCCAGGCTTTCGGAGGCGGGGAGGGGAGAGTGGGTTAAATTTTTATGTAGGGAGTTTTAAAATTGTTTAAGAATGTTGGAATTTTAGATTTTACTGTAGTTTTAAATTGTTTAAGATTGTTTTATTTTTGCTGGACGCCGCCCCAGATGCCATTGGCATAAGGGGGCGGCATATAAATGCAATAAAATAAATAAATAAATAAATAGATAAATATCTCATGCCACAATGACAAGGGGACATTTAATGAAAATAAAAAATGAAAGAAGGAAATCCTTTTTTCACACAGTGTGGAATGAGGCTGTGGAACTGATTGCCACAGGATATCAACAAGGCCATGAGTTTAAAAACTAATCCACAACAGAGGTGGCCAAGAGGTAAATCACAATTGCCTAGTGGATCATAACCTCTGGTAGATCACCATGTGGAGAGGGGGAACCAGCCTCTCATAGAATTGTATAATCTTAGAGTTGCAAGGTTCCTAAGAGGTCATATAGTCTAACCCCCTGCTCAGTACAGGAAATCCACAGCTACAGCATCCCTGACAGATGGCCGTCCAGCCTCTGTTTGAAAACCTCTTGGAGCAGGACTGGTGCCCCAAGACATGTCTCAATGGAGGAGATGGTCTAGGAGTGCTTTTCCAATACAGCAGGGAAGGCTCTCTCTAAAGGGGAGTGCTCCTCTCCGCTCCTGAGACCAGCTGCTGAGGTGCCCTAAAGCTGGGAGCCAGCAGGAAGCACCCTGGCCTGGAGCAAGACAGGTCCTGGTAGATTGCCTGAGGTTGACAACTGGAGCAAATGGATCATGTGTACCATAGCTCTGGCCACTCCTGATTTTACAACCTAGGTTTTTGCCAAGAATAACTTGAATTATAGCATTTTATTTAATGCTGACATTAAATTAAACCTCCAATTATTTAGAAAGGGTTTCTTGCTTCATTGCTAAAGCCTATCTCTAACTCAGTGGTTCCCAAAATATAGTCTGTGCCCATTGAAGGTCTAAAATATATCAGGTGACCTCAGAAAGAAACAAAGATATGCAAAGCATAAGGAAATATCAACTGGGATTGTGACCCCACTTCTTCCTCCACTTCTTGAAGCAGCAGGGCCAAGCTACTTGTAAGCATGGAGTCAATCCAGGAGGTGGGCATCGTTCAGGCTTGGGCTGAAGAAGCCAAGTAGTGGGATCAAGAACAGATCTGGGAATGAAGACAGTCGGTGTTCTCTAATGCAACAGTGCCGAAGCGCCTCCACAGTCTTACCAGGGAACCGGCCAGGTTCCCAACCTAACATGATGGGGGCCTAGGCACCAGGGAGTGCGGGAAGCCAGGCGGACGTGCGTCTGCCTGGCCCTGACTCCACGCTGTGCCCAGAGACCTATTAATCCCCTCCCTGATGGGCAACCATGGTGGCCAATGATGGCTTCCCTGGCATCTGACCCCCTAGCCACTCTGGACCATGGTGAGTTAAGCAAGCTTTTACTCCCAGTTGGGAAGTGGGATCCCAACTGTGGTGGTGGCTAGCCCGGGCTTTGACTCAGGGATTTTCCCAAGTCACAATCCAGGCTGGCTACCATCACAGTCAGGATCCAGCCCATGCCAACATCTGGCGGGCACAAACTTACGTGAGGGTGGCCCACAGAGTAAAGCACACGAAAGAGTTAGGATTAGATCAGGTGAGGCTGGTTCAAAAACAAGACAGGTCAGGTGCAGAGCAGGGCGAGGACTGATCAGGCTCAGGCTCAGGTAAGGGACCAGGAAAAAGAGGCTGAAGCATTGATTTACCCAATTTCTGTTGCTGATGAGTGGTCTTTACCTGAACAGACAGTAGAGTAGAAAGGTAGGGAGACAAGACCAAGGGCCTAGTGAGCAGGCTCCGGGCTAAGCCAAGGCATGGTGATGGCACTGCTGAGCCAGCCACTGTCCCAGAAACCCAAAGGGGCTGGGTCAAGGGTTCATTCCTGACTGTGCTAGACTAGGTGAGCCATGTGTCTGATCTACAGTGACAAGTAATTTCAAAGCTATTTTACTGCTCTTCAGTATTAATTTATTTCAAGACCTTCTACTTGCTTATATTTGTTTTGTGCAAGTTTCTAAAGCAGAGACTTCCAAACTATGGGTTGGGACCACAGCATCTGTGAGTGGGGTGACTATCCCAGTGATATTTGCCATACTTCGCATGTCTTTGTTGCTGTCTGGGGACCCAGGATTATATTTAAGTCTCAAAATGGGGTCATGCAAACAAATATTTGGGGAATCGCTGAACTAAAGCATCCATTGTAACAACAGACATTAATCAGCACAGACTGTTTCCTCCCTCTCACAGGTATTTTGCTGCATATTGCTTTGCAAAGACTGTCATTGTCTTCAGTTTCACAGTACATTTCCCAGATGCTGGCAACACCCATATATACCACTTCTATTACAGACTTTTCAGACACACATGGTTATTGCAAATTCCCAGTGATGAAGTAACCCATATACAGAACTTCTTATCTTATCAGTTGTCTATTCTGCCAAATGCCAATACTCATCACCCTGCTACCTATACTGCAGTGGATATACAATAGGTTTGCCCCCTTTCCTTCTATGCCATGCTCTAGCATCTGGACCATTATATATTTGGCAAGAGAGTTTTTGACAAGATGGTCGTAGCTTTGAAATATACACTCCATGTTTCAGCTCCACATATTGTATATAAGCCTTCTATTTTGGCTTGCATGATAGAAGCAAAGCAGTTCAGATGATGTCACTTACAGGGATGGGTCACCGTGAGTACATTATACAAGTGCTCGTTCTTTGCACTGGCTGCCTATAGTCTCTGATTCAATGTGTTGGTTTTGACCTATAAAGCCCTAAACAGCTTGGGCCCTGCAGGATTGCCTCACCCCTGGGTCCTGGACCAGCCCCTGTGGTTGCCTGGGAACGCCCTTCTTGAAGTCCCCCAGGTATCTCAGGTGGTGACGATGAAGGGGGCCTTCTCAGTGGTCACACCGCAGCTGTGGAATTCCCTCCTGATGGAGATCCATCTGGCTCCAGACCTCCACTCTTTCTGTAGACAGTGTAAGACCTGGGTGTTCCGCCAGGGTTTTGCTGAGGAAGACTGGTGAAGGGTGGGAGGGTTGGGAAGAGGGGGGTGGGGTTTAGCTCTGCCATGGGATATGTTTTGTATTGTTTTTATATTATCCACTTTTGTATTTAACTTATTATATTTTATTATTTTGTTTGTTGTGAGCCACCCTGAGCTGCTGTGGCAGGAGGGAGCAGCCAAGAAATCTAAAATAAATAAATATCTTTTATTGCATAATCATTTTAAAAATACTCAAAACTTCCTTTTACATGCCATATCTAGTACTGGCTGAATAAAAAACCATTTACATGCCTGAGAAAGGGTTTTGTGTGGGCTGATGGCTTGCCCAGCCACACCAACAGGAGTTAGCCCATTGTCATATTACCCAATGGGCCTGAAGAACTGGCCCCATGACCGAGATAACACCCCAGTATTAATATTTGTTTACGTGTTACTATTTACTGGTCCCTGACACCCCTTACAGTGCTAGCAGTGAGAGGGGCGGATTTTCTCTCCACCAAACAGCTGATCAGTGGGGAACAGACAAGTTCAACCAGCTCTGAAGCTGGACATGAATCTGCCCACATGATTGACCGTAACAGCAGTCTTGTGACCCAATCCCACCTGCAAGAGAGGGGATTTTTCCCATCCCTGCCCTGAGAACTCTGGGTCTCTCCTCAAAAGTGGGTCCTACTGCTGGACTCTAGTGTACACCCCCTACTAACCTTGGAAATTGATTTCACATTTCTGCATTTTGTTCACACACAATCCTAATATTATAAATAAAATAAATAAAATAAATAAATAAATAATAATAATAATAATAATAATAATAATAATAATAATAATAATAATAATAAATAATGCTTTATTTTGGCCAGAAGCCATTTCAATACAGCAACCAAACACAAATCAAACAAAGAGGCCTATCTTATGGCTATGCACCTGATAAGCCCCCCGCAGCAAATAAACCCACTATGTAGATAGGGTGCTATAAAAGCCCCCTAGTGGCAGTAACAAAGGCAACAAATAATAAATTTACATGTAAGTATGTCACAGAGTCAATACCTATACTGCACCTAAGACTGATTGCAGAAAGGCTTGCCGGAGATTGAACGCTGCTACCAAATAGTTAGAAATGGTCAGGGTAAGATGGGGGTCAATATCTGCCAGAGCCAATAAAGACAAATTATGCAAAGTTCTATCACTAAACTTGGAGCAAAACGGCGTTAAAAATTCCTGATGCAGAGAGTCATACAAATGACATTCAAACAGAAGGTGCTCCATGGTCTCTACCTGTTGGTGGTCAAAAGGACACAAGCGGTCAGAGAATTTTATTGTACTAAAGTGGCCCTCCAATACTTTAGTTGGGAGGGCATTAAAGCAGGCACTTGTGAAAAGCTGTTTCCCCCTCTGGGTAAGGTTGGAGGACAAATAGAGGGCAGTGTAACTGCTGTCTGGAATTAACAAGAGATAATCTCGCAGATGCGGGGAAGTTCGAATCTTGGAATATTCCTCCTGTTTGGCAATATCCAAATGCCTACACATGATCTCCCGCTTAGCCACAACTGGGCTCTTTCCTTCCCAGTAATCGGGATTGAAACCCACTTTACAGAGGTGGCATTCTACCACCCTCTGCCATCTGCTTGTATAAACGTCCTCCTTCCAAAATTTAATCAATCCCCCCTGCTGGAGATAACAAATTTTAACCCAAAACTTCCATACCTGGCCCCAAGCTACCACCAACCAGCTCTGCTAGCTAACCTCCATCCTAACTGCAGCGTATGGCGTGCCCTTGGGGGCCCTTAGCAATCTCTGGTAGGCTCTAGCACGCACACCGTCGCGTTTACCAAGACTGTGTAAAATCTGTGGGATCCACAGCTCAGCCCCGAAGAAGAGCTGGGCCCGAGTCTTGACATTTAAAACCTTTATCGCCGGTGCCAGCACAATGCTTCCTGAGTTACTAAATAGCTTTAATATCACATGGGCAGAGCCCTTAGCAACTACCAAAGCCCTCTCGAAGTGTTCCTCCTAAAAGCCCGAAGTCTGAAATAGTAGGCCCAGGTACCTGAATACTTTAACCTGGGCAATTGGTTGACCGCTTATTGACCATGAATGGATATTCCTTGATTTGAAAACCACCATTATTTTAGATTTCTCGTGGTTTATTACCAATTTGTTCAAAGCGCAGAAATCAGAAAAGCAGGCTAATTGTCCATCCCCACTTTGGTCTGGGACATAATGGCAATGTCATCGGCGAACAGCAAGCTCAAAACTGGGCGAGCCGCTAGTTTGGGGGGGAAATAGGCAGACTGAGCAAGTAAGGGGATAATATCATTGACATACAAGTTAAAAAGCACAGGGGCAAGGACACACCCCTGTCTTACCCCTGAAAAGGTGGGTATCTTTTCGGTCAAGTGGCCCTGGCGATCGGTTTTGACTTCAAGGGAGGAACCAACATGAAGTTGTTGAAGTATATATAACAGCCTAGGATCCATCTGCATTTGCTCCAGCTTGGCCCATAATCTAGCTCTGTTCACCAGATCAAAGGCCGATCTCAGGTCCAAAAAAGCTACATACAACTTCCTATTTTTCCTCTGATATTTCTCCATGAGGAGATTAAGCACTAGACACTGCTTCAGCATGGACCACCCCTCTGGAATCCTGCCTGTTCGGGATGCAATAGATGGTGTTCCTCTATCCAGAGTGTTAGTCGTTGCAGGAGCCATTTCCCATATATCTTGCTAACCAAGCACAGTAAACTGATTGGCCTATAGTTAGCAGGAATTAATCTATCTCCTTTTTAAATTACTGGCACAACCACAGCCCGCTCCCAGTTGACTGGGATGATTCTGGTGTTATTTATGGCAGTGAAGAGTGCGGTTAACACAGGCACCCACCAGTCTAGGGTCTGCTTAATTATCTCGATGGAGATCATATATGGAGCGGGGGCCTTGCCATTTTTGAAGGTCTTAATCAGCTCGGCCACTTTGGCCTCTGCTACCGGAAGCCATTTGGGATAAAGGGTTAATTGGTCCGCTACTGTAGGAATATCTGGTCCACCGGGCTCGCCTGCGTATAGAATATGAAAATGCCAGACCCAGAGCTGATCTGGTAGGGTTACTGATGTGAGGCCTAGACCTCACTTGTCCCTTCTACTAACCAGAAGCCAGAACCTCCTTGAATCTCTGGGTTCTGTAGCTTTTATTAAGTCGGTCCAATACTCCTGCCAATAACGATGTTTCTTCTTTTTAATTAGCTTCTTAAAGGCCCTCTTGGCCTGAAAATATTCTAAAGGTAATGTGGTTAAATTACCCCTTCTATATTCTTTATACAGGGCAACCACTGCCTTCCTAGCTATCCTGCATTCTGCATCAAACCATGGTTTACTGTTAGGGAATTTAGCAGCAGTCCTAATGGGCCTGGCGTGATATGCTGTCAGCTCCTGATGGAATTTCTCCATCAGTTGGGAGTATTGGTTAATGACTAGGGATGGGCGAAAGCGGTTCGGCAGTTTGGAGATCGGCCCGAACTCGGCCAGTTTGGACGACCGAATTCGAACCCGAACCCAAATGTGAACATACCGAACAAACCAAACACCAAACGGTGAAATGGCCGAACAGTTCGGTCAGTTCGGATTGCGTTTGGATGAGTTCGGGTGGCAAAAAATGGTTCACTGGAAGGTCAAACATTACAGGGCGGTGTCAGTCGCTGAGGACCAGACTTCCAGGTACCAGGGGTGGAGAGGCTTGCAAGAAATGAAACTAATTATCTGTCTCCCCCCTTCCCAACACCTTCTGAGCTAGTCACTGTTCCTGAACAGCAGGCGTTGAGTAGGATTTTTAGATTGCTTTAAGTTTCATTTCAGTTTTGTAATGAAATGAAACTTAAACCATAAACTGAAACCTTGTGTTATGCACTGTACAGACTCATTGAGTATGTA
>QEPC01010320.1:1892094-1903433 GCA_003113815.1 Sphenodon punctatus
TCTCGGGGCCACCCATGGAGTTTCACGACGTGGCGTATGAAAAGGAGCGCCGTGCGTCGTGCGGATGGCAGTCCCTTACAGGCTATGAAATGGGCCATTTTCGTAAAATGGTCCACGACGACAAGAATCGTGTTGTGGCCTCGGGATAAAGGAAACTCGACGATAAAGTCCATTCCTATGCGTTGCCATGGGCCCTGCGGGAGGGGGGATAATTGGAGCAACCCTATCGGGGCTTGTCGAGGGAGTTTGGTGCAAGCGCAAGTAGCGCATGCTTCTATATAGCGGCGCACATCCTGGTTTAAGGAGGGCCACCAGAAGGATCATCGTAAAAATTGGCAGGTTTGTTGGACGCCCGGGTGCCCGGCCATCGGGGCGTCATGATGGGCCCAGAGGAGAGCCGGACGACAGGAGGCTGGTACCAAGATGCGTCCTTCTTTTTTGAATAGCCCATCCTCCGATGAGTCCATAAGAGCTTGAAGGGCCTCTGGGTCGGTGGTGCTAGCTTCTCGGAGTTGTTGGAGTTGCACATAGGATGCAGCGAACACCTTGGCATCCAAGATCGGGCCTTGGGATTGTTTTTGCGCAGTTTTTTCGTCGTGATACCGGGACAAGGCATCGGCGAGGACATTTAATCGCCCCGGGCGGTATTGTACTGTGAAGGAAAAGCGGGCGAAGAACAAGGCCCAGCGAGCGTGGTGAGCGTTGGTAATGTGGGCCGATTGCAAAAAGGTCAGGTTCTTGTGGTCAGTGACCACCGTAACAGGGTATTGTGCGCCCTCCAAGTAATGGCGCCATGTGGCGAAGGCGGCTTTAATGGCAAGAAGTTCGCAGTCCAAGATGGTGTAGTTGCACTCGGCGGGGGTTAGCTGGCGAGAATAGTACGCACAAGGAAGCAATTGTTGCGTTGCCGGATTTTCCTGTAGAAGGACAGCCCCAAGGGCTCCTCTGGAGGCATCAGATTCCACGTGGAACGGTTTCTCAAAGGAAGGATGCTGTAACAGGGGGGCGGACGTAAAGGCCTTTTTTANCCATGGTGGTGGGGAGACCATCTGTCCTTCTCTCCATACTGGCCCCGAAGCATGGCTACTGCAATTGTCCACCCCAGGGCATGCGGCAGATCAGGCCCTCCCAGCTCGTGGGGCTTCACCCATTGACAATTTTTCAATGTCATTGAAGACAAATTTGGGTATTCTCTGGTGAGAAAAAATATGTGAATTATCTTTGCAAATATAAAAGGACATACTCATGTCATCCCTAATGGTAACCCTGAGGCAATCTGTGATAGAAGCACCAGTGAAAATATCTTGGGGTTACCATAGGGTAGATCAATTTAAATGTCATGGAAATCACCAGTATGCGATAACTCCAAGCCAAGCCTATGGTGCTTCTCTGGAAGCTGAAAGAACTTTTAATTTCACCTCAAATGAGGCACACACAAAAAAAAAAGTTACGAAGTCAAAACTAGGGCTGAAATGAGAATCCAAATTCATAGAGAATCAGGGTTAGATCATGCAGAAATATCAACCCTGATTCAGATCTACATGAGATTTCTTCTCTCTCCCCACGTTCCCTGGCCAGGTTGGTTTCCCAGCCTGGAGAGAAGGGAGGGAGAAAGGGAGGAAGCTATACTGTCCCCCCGAAGCTCTCCTACCTTGTCTGGGGTTGGCAGCTTGGGGGACAGAACCGTGGACTATGAGTTGTCTCTGTGCAAAGTTGCTGAGAAAGCCACAATAGAGAATTATCAGGAATGGGAGGGGGGAGCAGGAGAGAGAAGGCAGGCCCAGCAGACATCTTCAGCATTCTATTGGTTGGCAAGAGTCAGCAGCCAATAGAATGCTGAAAAGCTGTGCTGAGCCCACCTCTTCCCTTCTCCTCTCCTCCCTCCCATCTAGATGTCCTTTACAGATGGGAGGTGGAAAGCCGGATGAAGAGAGCAGACACAGCAGACCTCTCCAGCATGCTATTGGCTAGCAGGAGTCAGCAGTCAATAGAATGCTGGAGAGCTGTGCTGAGCTCACCTCTTCCCTTCAGGTTTCCTCCCTCCCCATTTTTTACAGATGGGGAACTGACACTGAGAGGTTGTGTCCTGCCCAAAGCCACCCATTGAGTTCATGGCTAGAATGAGATTGGTTTCAACTTTTTTGTCCCAGTTTCACAGGCAGTACTTATCCATTACACCACACTGGCTCTCTGAAGATGTCTGCTGAGTCGAACACCTCCATTCTGCTGTCCAGCCTCCCATTCCTGATAATACAGTCTATCAGGCCTTTCTCAGCAGCTTCCCATAAAGATGTCTCAACCTGAGACTCTGTCCCCCAAGCTTCTGGCCCCAGACAAAGTAAGAAAGTCAGGGAGGGAACAGTGTGGCTTCCTTCCTCCCACCTCCACCCCCTCAACACAGGGTATTCTGTTTTTCGAGATTCTCGTGTTTCTTGGTGAGAATCTAGCCAATTCTCATCTCGTTCTCATTTTCAAGAATGAGACGAGAATTGTGATTTTTCTTGAGAAAACCAAGAAATGAGTTGAAATAGCTCTGACAAAATAAATAAATATGGAGCTTTTAGGAATTTGATCTTAAATTACTTTTGTTGTATCTCTTCTGTTTTAACTCAGAAATTCCTAGAGCAGGAATGTTCTACAATCACATATCTTATCTCTCATGATTCTTCTACTTTATTACTCACTCAGGGCGCATTCAGATGTGTGTTTAAATCGCACAGCAACGATGGCGGCATCGTGCGATTTAAAGCAACACACACTTCCAGGTTGGTATGAATGCACCAATTCAGCATAACGCGAACTGTTGGAGTGTGGTTTTCAAAGCTGCTCAGAGCAGCTTTTAAAACTGCACTCCAACAGTTCGTGTTACGCTGAAATGTGCGCACTCAGTGCATTCACACCAACCCGGAAGCGCGCGTTGTTTTAAATTGCACGATGACGCCACTGCTGTGCGATTTAAACGCACATCTGAATGCAGCCTCAGTGTTCTACTTTATTACCAACTTCAGGTGAGATAGTTAGGCAGATAATTTCATCCTTGGTATGAGATGAAGATTCACTTATTGTATGTTTTAATTCACCACATTCTAAATAAAACATTCCAACTTTCCCACCAGACATAAACGTTTAGTTAAACAGTCATTATGACCCTTTTTATTGCTTGTATGTGTCCAAAATGCTGATGGCTTCTCATCAACATTTTTGGTAGTCTACAAGGCCATTTTTACTTGGATGCCACCCACCCATCTCCACCCATCGGATGGGTGGGAGAGCATCTGTGTGAATAGGACTGGGTGGGTGTGCGCGCTCCTGTGACCCACCCATCAATACCCATCTACACCCACGGAGTAGCTGGGAAGGAGCCGGCATGCTCCATGGGTGGAGATGGGTGGAGGTGGGTGGAGATGTGTGTTAAACACCCAGCCATCCATGTGAATGGGGAAGCACACCCATCCACAGGAAGGGTCCATTGAAACCAGCAAGAGATGGCTAGAAAGGCACTGCAGGAGTCCACAAGCAGACACCCACCAGGAGATATGGTGAATGCCCATCAGGGATCCCTTAAATGAGATGATAGCAAGGACATGGGTGTGCCAGCTCCCAACATGTCAGGCGGCAAAACCACAGACAAGACCAAGAGAGTCAGTGCCATGCCACGCACAGGATGGGGTAGGGTAAGCCCAGGGATCCTAGGCCCTCTGTGGGAGGGGGCCCCAGGCCACCGGAGATGTGGGGGGGGGGCAGAATGCCTACTGACAGCTCTCCCCTTCTAACACAGGGGATAGGGCACAACACAGCACCAGATGTACCCCCATCCCCAGAAAAGGCAACGCGGCCCAGGGACGAGAGTGCCTGCGACAGCGAGGTAAATCAGGGGAACTCCACCCTCACAGGGGAGGGGGAGGGCACAGACAAGCCCTGAGCAGATGCTGGGATTCCACCGGCAAGACCACTGACAGCTCCACTGCCCCCCATACCCCTCCCACAGGAGAGCACCCACACCCTGAAACACAGCACCACTGAGGAGGCAGCTGAGGAAGGTCTCTGTGGCTGTCAGGTAGAACAGCTGAACATCTGGGGGGAGGGACATCTGGGGGGAGGGCAAGGAACACCCCACAGCAACAACAGGAGTACAGCAGGACAACAGCTCATTCAGATGCATTCCCCCAACAGGAGAGCACCTGCTCCACTGCCACCACAGGACCCCAGATAGTAAGGCTGGATAGCCCCCCACAGGTGGACCCAAAAGGGGAACCCCTGGACCAGGGACAAGATCCTGAACTTCATATGTCTGTGTGGGGCTGAAAAGATTCAGGCAGTCCTGGTGCACTGCTTCAAGACAAAACATGTCTATGAAACCATAGCCCAGGAGTTGCAGTGCATAGGGTACAATAGGGAATGGGGCCCAATGCATGCAGCAGGCAAAGGACTTGAAGTCGGGATGTGCGAACAGAACGCGGTTTGACTGTTCAGACGTTCCATTCGAAACCTGAGTTCGGGTTTTGTTTTTCAGTTCGGCGGAGTTCGGTTTGGCCGAACTCAGCCAAACTTCTGAAAATAGCGCTATCGATACCGATACCAATTTTTTTTCCCCCAGTATCGGTATCATTTGGCCCTGAAACCACCCCTGGTCTCCACCCCTGGTTCCAGGAAGTCTGCTCCTCAGCTGCCTCCCCCTTCCAGACACATTTTTCCCACCCAAAGTCACGTCTTTCCCACCCCCAAACTCATCTGAACTAATCCGAACTTTTCCAAATTGTTCGGCCATTCGAACGTTCAGTTCGGACGTTAGGTTCAGTCGTCCGAACAGGCCAAGTTCGGCCCGAACTCTGAACATCCGTACCGCATTCACACATCCCTAACAAACATATCCAGGACAACAATCTCAAGCCCTGCCATGCTATGCACAAATATGAGTTTGCAGAGGAGTGGGGTCACTTCCTCTTGTGGCCCCGGGCCTGTCAGCCAGGTTTTTCCCACCCGAACACGCCCGGCCCAAGCATGCCCAAACTGTTCAGGGGTTTCCACGTTTGGTTCAGGCGTCCGGTTCAGGCATCTGAACTGGCTGAGTTCAGGCCGAAGTCCGAACATCCGTACCGCATTCACACATCCCTAGTTTCGCGTCCTGTAACATAAACTCTGATGAGTGTATCTGCTAGTACAAGAGCTTTTCAATGGCAGTACCTGATTTGTATATAATATTTTTGTAATCTCATCAGCATTCTCTGATGATAGCCTTATTCTGAACTTCTTATTACCAGCAGTGCATTGTTTTGTTGTTGCTACTTTGGATAATTTACACTGCACTCTTATATCTTTGTGTTGCGTCCTTTGCTGGAAAGCATTTTTGAAGTTGTGGTGTTGCATCCGCATTAAGTCCATCATATGAATCACATTGAATCCCAGCAACAGTTGCTGGTCTTGCCCCTCTACCACTACGAACTGCGGCCTGTAGCTTTTCCCATTCTTTGGGTTCCCTAATGTGAAGGTGGATTTTCCAGTGGGTTGCAGGGTGCTCTTATTGTACATTACCAGGGAACTGCTGCATTTCCTGATCTCCCCATCGAGCTAAGCTTCTCTCACAGGATTATTTATTTTATTTGTATTTATTTTGTGGCATTTTTATGCTGCCCCCTCATGCCCACGGCATCTTGGGGTGGCTAACAATGCAGGATGCCTCTCTATCTAGCTGAAATCCTATCAGCTTGTCTCCTACATGCATTGCAGCAAAGATGACTGCTGTCTTTGCGTCTTCCAGTGCTCTCACATGATGCTGGTGTGGGACCAGTGCAATAGTCATTACTTCTGTGTCATCCTCACTGTCCAACATGGCTGCCCCTTCATCTTCCTGCAGGAACTGCATGGGGTTTTCCCACTGCGTCGCTCTATAAATGCTCCTAAAATTGTTCCATTTGTTGCACGCACTACAGCACTGTCTGAATTAGGGGACATTTTTCTTTTAGGAGCTCATGTTGTTTCCCGCAATAGGTGCAGTGCCCTCCACATTGGGTCCCTCACGGGCATCTTTTGGCTTCCTTTTCAGGCCACCTCTCTCTCACCCCACGCACTGCATCTGGTGCTTGTGCTCCCAGGACTTTCGTCCGTGCTTGGCAGTTTCTGCAGCACGGGCAATGTCCAGGCATTTGTTCAGTGTCAGGTCACACGTGCCGAGTAATTGCTCACAGAGCTGTCTGTCTTTGATTAAGGAGTCGTCTAGCTCTCCAAACCTGCACGTCTTAGCCTAGGGTCCTCAGCTCCATCACATAAGCCTCCAAATCTTCTCCCTCTCACTGGTCCCTGGTGAAGAACCTGTCGTGTTCCACAGTGTCATTGTGTTTGGGCGTGCAATGAGAACCTAGCGAATTTAGGACCACCGACAAAGGGGAGGCAGGGGTCAGCTTCAGGCTAGTCAGCTTCAAGCCAGGAGTGCATACATTCCTGGCTTGGGTCCCAAAAAGGTAAAATAGCAGCTTTACCTTTGTGTATTGTTCTGCCTCCATCATGGTAAGATCTGTACACAGCTCAAATTCCTGCTTCCACTGTACCTATGCCTTCCCCAGGGTTTGATCTGCAAAATCCAGAGATGCGGGTGGCTTCAGGAAATGCAGTGACATTCTGTTTCTCAAGCTCCTTCAGGGAATGACCAGCTAACCGCTGCCACCATGTGTCATGAAGAAGGAATGGCACAGGTAAGTTAAAAGATAAGGATTCCTTTATTAGGCTTACGTTAGCCCAGAGGGCATCTATTGCTCAGCTTGCAGTCCCTCCTTCCTCTGTCATCTTGGTGCACAAAACCCAAGGGTGTCTCTTCCTATAGCCGCATTTAGGTGACCTCTCCCACTTAACTCCTTCCATTACAACATACACATGTACACGTGTGTTGTGCATACCCTGCATGCATGTTCGCGGGGCTTATGATCAGCCCAAATGATTCTAAGATCCTTCTCCTGAGTGGTTACACCCATATTAGAACCTAGCATTGTGTTTGTATCATGAGGATTATTTTTTTTGTATGTACATCACCTTGCACGTGTCAACATTGAATTTCATTTCCCATTTTAATGCTCATTCACCTAGTCATGCAAGATCCCTCTGTAGTTCCTCATAGTCTTCCTGGATCTTAACTACCTTGAATAATTTGGTGTCATCTTACCCCTTTTTACAGATAATTGATGAATATGTTAAACAATACTGGTTCCAGTACTGAACCCTTGAGGGGCGTCACTTTCTACCTCTCTGCAACTTGAAAAATGACCATTAATTCAGTTGGTCCACTCTCAGAGACTGATGGAACTAGCTAGGTTCCAGAATGTTCTTTGGGAAGTACCCTCTGATCTCGACGGCCATTTGCTCAATGACCTCGTGGTTCTTTGGAACACCTTGCTGACGGATGCCATCGACCTGACAGCTCCCAGGCATCCACTCCCTGGGCATCGGCAACGCAGGTCCCTATGGTATACGGAGGACCTGCAGCGGCTGAATCAAGAAGGGAGACATTTAGATCTGTGATGGTGTCGTACTCGTGCTGAAGACAACAGATTTCAGAATAGAGCCAGTATAAAGGCCTATGCTGTGGCTGTGAGAGCAGTAAAGAAGCGGTTATTTGCTGCTCTCATAGCATCTATGAAGTCTCATGCAGCTGAGCTTTTCCGGGTTGTGGGTGGCTGGTCAGTCCAGCCTCCCTCCACCTGGAGCTGGAGTCTTCCAGCACTTGCTGTGATATACTTATTGACTATTTCATGGATGATATCGTTCACATTCACCACAACTTCAATACTGAATTTGCCACAGGGGGAGAACACCTGAGGTTATGGATGCCCCCATCTTGTCCAGTTTTATGGGATCAGTTTCAGCAGGTGCCATCCGCTGATGCGGAGGATGTTCTTGGGCCGGTTAGAGCCACATCATGTGAATTATATCTATGTCCAGTCTGGCTGGTCAAGGCCAGCTGGGAGACCTGAGGCCATTGCTAGCTGGGGTAGTCAACGCCTCTCTGTGGGAGGACAGAGTGTTGGGATGTCTGAAGGAGGCTGTGATGCAACCTCTGCTCAAGAAACCATTCCTTGATGTTGACTCCCTTGCCAGTTATCAGTCTATCTCTAACCTTCCCTTTTCAGGGAAGGTTATTGAATGGATGGTAGCTCAGCAGCTTCAGGAGCATTTGGACCACATCAGTTTTCTTGATCCCTTGCAGTCTGGCTTTTGTCTGGTCTATGGCACTGAGACTGCACTTGTGGCCTTGGTCAACAACCTTCACCATGAGTTGGATCAGGGCCATTCCACCTTGCTGATCCTGTTAAATCTGTCATCTGCCTTTGACACAGTTGACCATGAGATGCTGGTGACCCACTTGCGGGACCAGGAGGGAGTGGGTGAAATTGTTCTTGAATGGTTACGTTCCTTCCTGTCCAAGAGGACCCAACAGGTGGTCTTGGGGGGAACTTTATTTGGCCCCCTGAGGCTTCTCGTGTGGAGTTCCACAAGGCTCCATTCTGTCCCCTCTCTTGTTCAACGTGTACATGCAGCCTCTAGGGGAGATCTTGAGGGGGGTTTGATGTACATTCTCGTGTGACAGCTGTGGGGGACTGGATGAGGGCAAGCCGTCTACATTGGCTTTGGCCATACATTTCAGACTCTGACCTGATCACTATCATCTATTCCTTCATCACCTCAAGACTAGACTACTGCAATGCGCTCTACATGGGGCTACCTTTGGTGATGGTTTGGAGACTGCAACTGGTGCAGAACATAGCAGTCTGTCTCCTTATGGGGACAGGTCACTGGGAGCATATAACACCAGTGCTCCATTCATTGCACTGGCTGCCTATAGTCTTCGGGGCCCAATTCATGGTGTTGATACTGATCTATAAAGCCCTATACAGTCTTGGCCCTGCTTACCTGTCGAACTGCTCCAAGTATATATAGTTGTTTATGTTTAAATCTGTTAGCCATCATGAAATGCCAGAGGCAAGAGGTGTGAGGGTTACTAAATGTAATTAAATAAATAAATATTCCTACTCTTTGTTTCCTGTTTTGTAACCATCTACCAATCCATGACAAGACTCCCTCTTATCCTGTGACTACTTAGTTTGCTCAAGAGTCTCTGGTGAGAGACCTTGTCAAATGCTTTTTGAAAATCCAAATATACTATAACAACTGGCTCACCCCATCCACATGCTTGTTGACATTCTGAGGCATGTCTTCCCTTTGCTAAAGGCATGCTGGTTTTTACCCATCAAAACGTGCTTGTCAGTATGCCTAGTAATTCTGTTTAAAACATTCAATGACCTCCACCAGTTTGCCCAATACTGATGTCAGGCTTACCGGTGTGTAGTTTCCAGGGTCATCTCTGGAGCCTTTTTTAAAAATTGGTGTTACATTAGCTAACATCCAATCTTCTAACATCCTTCCTGTATATAAACCAATTTAAGAGCCAGATCTTTTGTAGTCTCTTTCAAAGCACATTATGTCAATGGGAAGACTACAAGCTACACAAAATAAAACAAACATGGAAAATATTTAGTCTAGTAGAACGCACCTACAAGACTGGAAAGCCATGGACTGGCCTCTGCTGTATCATTGATTTCTTAGGTGACCTTGAGAGAGTTACTTAAACACCATGTCAGAATCAGGGGCTCCAGGGAGGTGGTTAGTTCAGCAGCCCTATCATAATTCCTTTATTTTGGGCCTTGGAACTCTTGGTAGTCTGGGGTTCCAGTTCCCAGCCAGCCCTCTTAGCTTCCCAATACGGAGCCTTTAGCTGAGCCAGCAGCAGCCAATCAGCAGCAGGAAACTGAGTGGTTTCATGTAGATGCTCCCACTTCCTGTGTCCCACTCTGTCCCAACCTGTTCTGACCTGTTCTTGCCTTGAGTCCAACTGTTTTGTTCTGTCCTTGCCTTGATTTCTAGCCTTATTCTGCCTCCTGGCCCTGACACCACAGTTTGGACCTTACGTTTAGCCCTACTCTTGAGTCCATCTATGCTCTGGAATATGCACTCATCCTACATAGGTGCAGTTCTGTCCTCACGAAAGTTAATAGCTCTGCTCTTAGTGACTTTCATGGGTAAGAATCACATCTCCTGTGTAAAATGATGATCGGGGAAAACTCCAGGAGGCAAATGCTGTGCGGCTTTTGTCACCTGGGAAAACAAAGCTGCACGGCTTTGGCTCCGATCATACGGAGGATGCCAAGCTGGAAAATCAAGCTCTTCATCCTCTACATGGATCGGAGTCAAAGATACATGGCTTTGTTTTCCCAAGTGACAAAAGCCACGCAGCATTTGCCTCTCGAGTTTTTCCTGGGGGGAAATGGTGTGCATTTTGTCTTGTGAGAAAGCACCCTTTGTCCTCCTATCTGTAAATAAAGCTCCCCTTCTTTCACAGGGGTGACATAAGCATTTATTAATCAATATTTGTGTAACACTTTGAAAATACAAATCTCTACAGGAACGTTGTAAGCATTATTATTGATTATTATTATGATTATGATTATCATTGCTTATCATCAAGCTACTGCCACTGTTTAATGCACATGTTCTCTTCATTCTCAGAAATATTTTCCACTGCATTTTCAGCTAATTAGAGGCTGTGCTTCTCTGTGCAGCGTGGCAGAACATACCTTCTGCTGCCGTGCTCTCTTTTTTCAAACATGCTTTGTGTAAAAGAAAGGTTTATACTTAACTAATGCCTTAAAGGAAGTTCATACAATATTGCCAAATTATCTCATTGCAATTAGTATCTCAGGTTTCACTGCAATGGCAGAGAAAATAGCAGTAGTCATTGATGCAGTTAATAATGCTGACTTAGTAAGGTAAAACTGGGAGGCTAATATTCAGAGGCCTGTCAGAGAGCAAAGGGCCACTTTTAAAATGACCTTTAAATGGTTTTATTGCTAATGGGGAGGATGAGAACAGGAGCTGAGTGACAAAAAGGCTTTTTAGTTCACATACTTTTGGCAGACAAATTAAATGTTTGCGAGGGAACGTGCATTCCATAGACATTCTGATATGGCCTATGATACAAGAAGACACAGGTAGAAAAGCCCATGAAACTGGGAGAGTTCGAGAGAAATGTAGAGGGCTATGTAAGCACAGCTCAAAGAATGCCTGAATTGTTCATTGTGTATAGCAGAAGGGGAAAGGATAGGAATATACTCCTTGTGCATCAAATGTGATGTGCAACCATGAATCATAAAGCTTCCAAGGGAGGATGGAAAGGCTAGCAGTGGATTTATTTATTTATTTTTATTTCATTTTTTCAATTTGTATCCCACCCCTCCTGCGAACAGCTCGGGGTGGCTCACAAGTTCATAATAAAAACAATATATATATATATATAT